>JAVQJX010103671.1:0-11591 GCA_036025115.1 Ambassis agassizii | reverse complement strand
AATGGTTTCAAAGTTTAAGTTACAGTTTGTGTTGATGTTGTTTATGTTTGTGAACATCATCCATAGTTTTCTGAATCAGGTTAGCAGAGGTTGTTGTGATTCAGAGGCATCAGACATCTTTAACGCCCCCTTTCTCTTTTCACTCATCTGCCCAAAGCTCCTTCAAATCCTGTCTGCGAAGGTTCTCAGTCATCCAGGTCATTTTCATTCAAAGGAGTTGAATCAAGGTTGATTCATTCCTTTGAATGAAAATGACCTGGATGACTGAGAACCTTTACAGACATGACAGTGTTTTATTTTTGTGTAGTTTGTGCAGATATGTTGGCTGTTCTTCTATTCAATTTCTAATCATGGCCAAATGTGCATACTGTCCCCATATTCACACTTAGAGGTCTTAAAAAAACACATTTATAGATCAAAGAGTAGGTTGAAAGCCTTGTAGCTGGCGTTGGCTTCTCACTCTGTTTGTGACCGTTAAACAAGTCCAGGCTTAGCCCCGGATGCTGCCACCGCTCTGCCTTCTGGCCTCAGAGTTGCTCTTTCAGCAGACTGGAATTAGACTGGTGTCCAGGTTGAACTCTGTTGGCATTTGAGCTGGTGCACTGAGGCATGTTGTTGAATAGCTAGGTGTGGTTGCCCAGAGAAAACGAGTTCTGTTGTGCTGACGTGTCCAAACATCATACAGAACGCGTATAATTATTTGTTGTCATGATTTCCAACTAGAGGGGAAAACTACACCCTGTAATCCAGATTGTTGTTGGTCACACTTTTAATTTAAAGGAAAATTCTCTTGTCTTTTGACAGTAATGGGCTGAGATCTGCCTTCATTCAAAATGGCGAGAGAACGAACGTGCATCCTCTGTGAAACAGTCCACGTCTCCAAGCAGGTGATTTACCCTGCTCGACTTTTGTATCACATAATTCAATCCAAAATCTTTAACAGATTGTATTTTCAGGAGATGGAGGAGCACATGAGAAGCATGCTCCATCACCGTGAGCTGGAGAAACTCAAAGGCCGGTGAGTTACCATTCAGATTAGATACACATGTATGATAATGCTGCACCACAGAGTTTACTTGTTCATATTAATACCAAACTTTTGACTTTGTTTCAATACTTTTGTCCAAATCTATGTGGGTCATGAGGCACGTGTGCATGTGGACACGTGTCCACAGGGCAAGTGGATATAGGGGCAGCTGTCTCAGCTCATACAGTATATTTAGACACAATCTCTCCGGAACAACAGGCATGACCGTTAGAAGGCAACTGGCTATCTTATGACTCCCATGTAGATTACTAAAAGTATTTGACCTGTCGCTGAGATGGAAGAACCTCGAGAGGAGCGAGTAAAGTTTCTTTCAATGCAAAGATGGCGTCTTTGTGTAAAAGTTGTGCACATGCTCCTGTGGAGAACCGTCCAAATGATAATCAAAACTACTCACACGTCTTCATGCATCAGATATCTGTGAGGTTTGACTTAATGTGTGTGAAAAAAAGTAACCCTATCTTATTGACGAAGGGTTTGCCAGCTGCACGAGAGGTCAGAAAATGGCAGCTTGCCATGACACTGATTTGAAAAAAGAAATTGAGAAGGAGCCAGAAAAGTCCCTGCCCCCGTCAGAATCACAGGATGGCATACTTGGGAGAGGTTTTTGAAGTGGAGACTGTCAGCAGCTGCACAGGGCTCCGGTTACACAGGCTTTGCTCAGGATTGGTCTGCAGGATCCTCAGGCCTGTTCTAATAACACATCCTGCAGCAGGGTGAGAGGGGTGGGTGGGTCCTGGCACTCAGAGCACACTGTGAGGTCAAATACAGACATTGCCTTCTGTAGAGGCTCAGAGTGCAGCGGACACCATCATGAAAGCGCACTAAGCTGAGGACGCAGCGCCTCTCTGCCCTCCACGCGTCCCGGCGCTGTGCTGCATGGCTGGACATAAACAGCTAGATTAGCATGCTTCCTGCGTCCAGCCTGGCTGCTCCTCCTGCCTTCACCCTGCCACCGACGGCTTGCTGAAGAAGGGACAAACAAGATCAGGATGATATAGATTTAAACTTTTTTTTTTAATACGAGAAGAGAAAATTATAAGTTAGCTACCTCCTGATCTGTGACACATAGAGAATTCGGACAAGGATTTTAAAAAAAAGGATTGTTGAGTACTCTCCTCTCCTAACTTTTATTTTAGATTTTAAAGTAACAAAAAAGTAGAGCCAGATCGCTGTGAGCTCTATAAGACACAGTCATGCCTGAAGGAACCATTGAAAGCCCTCTGTCACCTTCCCTCCCCAGGGACTGCGGACACGAGTGCAGAGTGTGTAAGGTGAAGGTGGTGAGCCTGACTGACTACGCCAGCCACATTTCCAGCCCCACGCACAAGCAGAATGTGGAGGCTGCTGAGCAAAAACATGCCTGGAACGACCGCGACGAGGAGTACTTCGACCAGGCTCTGGTGGCGCTGATTGAAAAGAGGAAGGAACAAATCAGGTAAGAACAATATTATTATTGTGGAAATACATTTAAATAGAACATGATTCTAGTATATCTGTGTCAGGCAGCAGGGGTTTGGTTCTGTATGTACGTAGATCACTTTACAGGCTCTGCTTTGTGTGTACTTGTGCCATGTATAGCCAGATTTTGCTCAGCTGTGCTCACTGGCCTCTTTTAGTTGCTGCCTCACACTGAGATGTGTCTGGAGTCAAATGTCAAGCCTGCAGGCTAAAAAAAAAGCATGACTGCACAAAGTTCAGACACATGCTTCCAAAAGGGCAAACGGAAAAAAAACACACGTTAACTCTTTTAAAAATTGTTTTTGTAGAAAAGAGAAGGAGGCTGCTGCTGCCAAGCTGGCAAAAGAAGAAGAGGAGCGAAAGAGACAAGAAGAGTTTCAGAAGAGGCTAAAAGAAGCTAAAGAGCGCTACCGCCTGGACCGCACCTGGCAGCAGTCGGCACACGGTTTCAGTCACCAAAATTCTTGGTACAGGAACAACCACTACAAGGGCAGAGAAGGGGAAACACAACCCTGGCACCACAGTAAACAGGGAAAGAGTGCCACATGGCATGCCCAGGAGCCGCCCAACCTGCAGAAATGGGCTTCTGGAGAGCTCTCCAGGGGAGGCTTCTATAGTCAGGAAGGGCGGAGCAACAACACGTGGGGTCAGAGCGCATATTATGCCAATCAGCAAAATCGGCTGCCGTGGCTGAGCAATGGAGGCAGTAGCAACGGGCTTTATGGCCGAAATAATATTTCCCAGTACACTAAAAAGGCCAGACCCTTAAGCCTGATGGCGCCCTCAACCTGCTTGTATGCCGAGACTCAGTTTCAAAACTCAGGGAATGACCAGGGAGGTCAGCAGAATGGTGAGGCCCAATCAGACCATAACAGTAATAAGAGCTCAAAGACATTTGGTAGCAATCCGAAGCTGGACAAAGCCTGTCGCTGGTCACCGTATCCGGTCACAAAGGGTTTCGAATCTGCAGCTCATAACGATCCCAACCCTAAAAAACAGAGACAAGACACAGCAGCAGAATCCAGTGCTTCTAACAGGCAGTCCCGCCCCGAGCAGAAATCAGGGCAGATGATCCCCAGTAGAGATTTGGAAGAGAAAGGAAGCCACAAAACACACCACAGGCCCAAAGACAGAAACAGCAGCAGAAACAGTAGTTCTCAGAGAGACGGGCAACACAACGCCACGTCTGCTTCTGCCAAAGCAAGTAAGTCTCTGCCCTCTGTTCCTGCTCTCAGTAGTGGATCTCAGCTCAGCAAGGCTTCAAGTCAAGCTCCATCAAAGCAGAGTGGACACAAGGCTCCGCCCGCTGGACCCCTTCAATCCAGACAAGAACAGCAGCTCCCAGAATCCCTCATAAAAGCCAAACACATCGTAGACGAGCAGCAGCAGGATGAAGCACAGAGTCAGGTCGGAGTGAACAAAGAAAACCAGGAGAGTGCAGCTAAACCAGCGTCGCCTGGTGCAGTCCGGCCGTCTTCAGACAGCAGCCAGTTTCTCCAGTTGCTGCAAGTTAGCACCTCAACGGTGGAGGGCTCAGAGTCTGCAGCTTCAGCCAGGGATGAGAAGGATACCAGGGAAGAAGCAGAAACGCAGGAAGCCGAGGCAAGTCAGAGCTTAGAGAGTGACGCCTCCGGAAGTGGTGAAACACAAGCAGCCTCAGAGGCAAACGCAACCGGTCTCTCCAAACTGGACCTGCCTCCTGTCTTGAAACGCGACCTTTCGAAACACATCAGCTCCAAGAACAGAACAGGCAGCCACGAGCCGAACCTGAACATCGCCAGGCGGGTACGCAACGTGAGTGACACACGGAGGAGCGACTCGGAGAAAGATTCAGGGATTAAACCGACCGTACGGCAGCTCATCAGCTCCTCCGGGTCGAGACGCAACGTGAACTGGGAACAGGTGTATCAGGAGGTCAAGAAGAAGCAGGACAAGGGAAAAGGCATGCCAAGGTGACCTTTGATCGCATTTTCTTTGATATTATTTTGGATTTGAGCCACTTGAATCTTATGTTTTGTCCTTGTCTCCCAGGTTTGGGATAGAAATGGTGTCCTGTGAGCAAGAATGCCAAAGCCAGGAGGAGGAAGACGTGCCCCTGCTGGAGGGTTTCCAGTGGGAGTCACTGATGGACACCTCGTCCCAGGGCACTTCCAGAAAGCGCTCGTTGTCAGAGAGCAGCGTCGCCCCTGCGCCCTCACACTCCCTGTTTACATCCCTGATGGCACGCAGCTTCGAGCAGCAGGCACCCACAGTTTCTCCAGACAGTCAGTGTCGGCCAGAGGTCGGGCAGCTACTCGGTCAGCAAACATCAGCAAAAGCCCTCCACAGATCAGAGTCAGTGCTCGGAGACAGCAGCTCAGGGACGGAGCTGCCCTGTGACGGACAGGGGACGGGAAAGAGGCGACGAGCAGCTGGGGTGAGCTGAGGAAACATTTATTAAACATCATCAAATAACAAGCAGAACATGCAGGCATGAGTGTCTCTGCTCACTGTTGTAGGATGCTCACAGCATGGAGTCTCCTTGTCTGGAACATAACAGCAAAAGAAGGAAGGTTAAATCCAAAAAAGGTTAGTATGCAGAGAAAAAAATATGAAGCTACAGTATCTACTCATTCACTTGCATCTTTCAAATCTTTGGTTCTTGCTGCAGAGCGTTTACAGATTGACCAGCTGCTGTCTGTGTCCCTGCGGGAGGAAGAGCTGAGTCGGTCTTTGCAGAATGTGGACGCTAACCTGGTGCAGGCCCGGGATGCGTTAGAGGCCGCCTACATGGAGGTGCAGCGCCTCATGGTGTCCAAACAGCAGGTACATCAATGTTCGAAGACATTCACACCTTTATAAGCAGCAACATTCACAGTGTGTCTTATCATCAGTTGACAGTGGAGATGAACACGCTGAGGAATAAGAGGATTGAGTTACTAAAAGGGATGCAAGGTGAGGACATGTTTCTATAATAAGTGCATTATACTGTGCAGAGATAAACATGGAAGGAACTTTTCATTCATGTGTGCTTATACAGGCACCATGGAGGAGGCACCTCAGATCAAACTGAAAGAAGAAAAGATGGATTTAGTAGAAGCTGAGCCGCTCGCGCCCTCCTCTGCTGCTGCCTCCAGTCCTCCTGCTGCCGCAGAGTGTGCCTCCCCTCCCTCCTCCAGCCTTCCTCTCATGCCCGTATCTGTCAAGCAGGAGCCGCAGTCTCCGATCCATGTTAGCTCAGCGTTTGAATGTATGGAAAATGTAACCCACTGTGCTCATAGCACCACTCTGGAGCCGCCGGCCGCTCCTGTCGCTGCTTCTCCACCAGGTAAAAACCCAGATATCATGTGTGGTTGTTGAGCCAGAGAACAACATACACATTGGAGTATTAACTCATTACTGCTGAAACTCTGTGCAGATTCCGCTCTTATCTCTGAGCCCCCTCCTGAAAGAAAACTTGAGCCGTACCAAACAAGCCTGGAAGAGCCGGCAGACTGCAAAGAGAAGCTGGCTGGACTCATCACGATGACAGAAAAGTACATCAAGACAACGAGGAGCAGCATCTCGCCTTTGTCAGACTCCAAGGGCGCACTGAAGCTTCTGTCACCCAGCAGGAGAGGCTCAGAGGTCGGGAGCATTGTTGACCCTGTAGAGAGCCACACATCGCAGTCACAGTCCCCTTCAGTGCCTTCTGTCCTCAATGTGCCCGCCTCTCCACCAGAACTGAAGGCTGGAAAGCGTGTGAGGAAGCTGAAGAAGAGGAAAGCATTGAAGCAGGCTCAGGGGAAGGAGCAGTTTGAGACCAGTGATACCGAGCAAGATGAAGAGGCCTCGCGGCCGAGGTCGCTCAGGCCACGGCGGAGATCCAGCGGAGGATCTCAGGTCAGCACCTCCAGCCTGCCTGCAGATGACAGAGAGGGCGATGTGAACACAGACGGCAGCAGGAGGCTGATGTTTGCCACCGTCAGACTGGAAAAGCTGGAAAGAAAGTTGCTGAAAGACATGGCGGAGCAGGCGCAGATGGCCTCTGCTGATCCTACGGTGGAGTCAGAAGAAAGCATGGAGGTCACTGCTGCATGCGAGCAGCCTCACACAGATGCTGTGGGTCAGATCCAAGGCCAAGCTGAGCGGCCGCAGAGCCTGGCCTGCAACGAGGTCTCCTCCACAAGTGACATGGATCTGTGCCAATCGTCAGAGAGGTGAGTCCAGTTTATCCTGCCTGAACAGCTTCACTGAGAAACCTCTGCTGTCAAAGAGGACTAAAACTTTTTCTGTCCATCCACAGCGACCTGGTGTTTCCCATCGCTCTGCCTAAGAACTCTTCAGGTACGTTCATCTCTGGAGATCTTCCACAATGACTAAGCATGGTGTGCTTAGCTAGCTTTAAGATCCTGCTGTAGTCTGATTAAATCAAATTGTTTTCCATCATAAGCATCAGTTTTTAATCAGCTGCTGTGAGGCGACATTGAGAAATCTGACCCTTCTGGAAGTCTTTGAATGCACCACCACACAGAAAGTCATATCACCTTCTGAGCAGCCAGAATTAGAAATGTCATCCTCCGAGTTAAAATAGACTCTAGAGTACCTAAATTACTTTTTATGGTCAAGTTACTCATAGAGCTGTTAGTTCACCAGCACAATGAAGAGTTGACACACTTTTATCTGTCATGTGTGTATTTTGTGTTTTCCAGATGCGTCCTCTGACCACGGCGAGGATGACGTGCCCACTGAAGGCGTGTTCGGCGGCCACCAGGAGGCGGTGAACGCCATGCAGATCCACAACGGGCTGCTGTACACATGCTCAGGAGATCGAACCATCAAAGCCTTCGACCTGGTGGTGAGTGATGAAGAGTTTCTGCTGCTGTTTCAGGAATTGGGCAGTAGAATAATGTTTTTTTTTGTTGTTGTTATAGAGTCATAAATGTGTCGGGGTGTTCGAGGGTCACAGCTCCAAAGTGAGCTGCCTGTTAGTGTCTGCAGCTCCGAGCCTGAATCACCGCCTTTACTCTGGCTCCAGTGATCAGACCATCCGCTGCTACAGTCTCAAGGTAAAAGCACACATCTGGAAGCAGAGCGTCAGAAATTGAAATTAAAGTTCTAACGCTCTAATTTTCTCCACAGACGCGAGAGCTGGAGCAGCAGTTCTCTCTCTCAGACCGAGTTCTCTGCCTCCACAGCCGCTGGAAGACTCTGTACGCCGGTCTGGGGAATGGCACCGTGGTGACCTTCAACCTCAAGGTGAGAAATCCGGTCTCAACAGTCGCAGCTGTCATTTATGAGGCCCCCTGGAATTAGACACTAAAATGAGCTCTGCCGGCTGGAAGTGACTGTGGTGGTTTTTCAATGTGTTTATAGACAAACAAGCAGATGGATGTGTTCGAGTGCCACGGGCCGCGGGCCGTGAGCTGTCTGGCCTCATCACAGGAGGGAGCCCGCAGGATCCTGCTGGTCGGCTCCTACGACAACACCATCAGTGTGAGGGACGCCAAGAACGGACTGCTGCTGCGCACGCTGGAGGGTCACACCAAGACTGTGCTCTGCATGAAGGTAGGCGTGGAGTCGCAGCAGCAGGTCTGTTTGGAATCTATCAGAGCTGAGAGCGTGCTGTGTGGTTTCTCTCACAGGTGGTGAACGACCTGGTGTTTAGTGGATCCAGTGATCAACGTGTATATGCACACAACATCCATGTGAGTAGACGGAGAAGTTTCAAAATAAAAGCCTTAAATTTATGCAGTAAAATATTGAATAAATTGTGGAATTGTTGCTTAGACGGGGGAGCTGGTGCGAGTCTACAAGGGTCACAGTCATGCTGTCACTGTCGTGGCTGTGATGGGGAAAGTGATGGTGACCGCCTGCCTGGACAAACTGGTCCGCGTCTACGACCTGCAGGTTTGCATCCTCACAACACCTGCTTTTAAATTTAAATTCAGTCACACAGCTTTCGGAGCCTGATATTGTCACTTTGTCCACAGTCTCATGAGCAGCTGCAGGTTTACGGTGGACACAAAGACATGGTGATGTGCATGACCGTTCACAAGAACATGGTGAGAGTCATTCCATCCCATGTAGATTTAAGGAAGCAACATGATTTTTAAAAGACAAAACTCTTTGTTTCAGATCTACACAGGCTGCTACGACGGCAGCGTGCAGGCCGTCAAGCTGAACCTGATGCAGAACTACCGCTGCTGGGTAAGCATCACCTCAGAAGTCACAGCAGATCAAGGTCATTAAGAGTCATTAAAGACACGGTGAATATGTTCAACAGTGGCACGGCTGCTCGCTGGTCTTCGGGTTGATGGAACATCTGCAGCAGCACCTGATCAACGACCACACCAGGACCAGCAGATCCCAGATTCTCAAATGCAGATGGAAGAACTGTGAATTTTTCTGTCCACGCAACACCTCCAAGCAGGTATGTAAGGTGTAGGCCTCACGTTGAGATTCTTTGATGTGTGGATGCTTTGACATGTTGCTGCTTCTTTGTCGCAGGCGATGCTGCTGCACATGCAGAAACATGCTGAAGAGGAGACTGAAGTGGAGCCTTAGTGGGCTTCCTGGTGGGAACATAAGTTTCTCCCTGATCCTCCTTTTTTTTTCCTGTTGTTAAACCCTCCCATATTGGGAGAAGGGGATGAAGGAGGGTGGAGGAGCATCTGTCAAACCTGATGAGTGGCGTCGGACGACTCCATCCTTTATGTTCAGCGTTAACACAATCTGGAAAAGATTGAAGGTTGATGTTGTTTCTTTTATTTTTCTAACATTCGACAAAAACACACCTTCCTCTCTTTTCCTGTCAGACCACTGCAGTTCTGTTTAAACTGACCAAAGACTAAACCTGTTTGTTGAAGAAACTCCAGTGTGGCCGTGTGTGAGGACTCTGTCACGCTTTCATGTTTAAACTGCAACAAAAATCAATCAATCAATCAATCAATCAATCTGTCAGATTTATTGGCTACAAATATGGCATGGGTGCAGAGCTGAGAGACGTTTTTATTGTGCCGTTGTGATGTGTCGTTTTGAGCAACATATCGTTTTTTTTCTGTCAAAAATATCGAGTGACGTAAAGTTGTGTGATGACTTGGAGTTTATGTTTTGCTTTTTTTTGTCTCAAAGAAATTCTAACAATCTTGATTTTATTTATTTGTTGCTCATTCAGGTGTGGAGGGACTTTTGTTGTTTTGCCATTTGAGAATTTGCAGTGATAACGAAGATCAATGGACACAGTGGTGTGTGTGTTTGTGTGTTTGGTGAAACTTTATTTTCCAAGAGTGAGATGTGTGAGATGATGTTTTTATAGCTCGTTTGTTTTGGAATTTATCTTTATATTTTTGGGACATCGAGCAGCAGCAGAAGGCACCGGAGCTGTATTTTGTCCACAGTTGATGATGATGAAATGAGGAGGTGAAGGATGTTTAGAGGAGGTGTTCGATGGAAGATCTTTGAAGGGAAGAGACAGGATTTATCTCCCATGCCATATCTCACCCACTCCTGGTGACACACAGACACTTTTTTAAAGGATATATTCACCCACTTTTAGTCTCTCTTGAGCAAAGCGTGCAGCTCTTACCCGGCATTCCTGAGTTTCTTCAAAGTATTTCAGTTGTTGTCAATGCTACCAAGAGTTATTTTTTAATAAAGTGCAATCGAAGAACTTGTTATTAATAAAATAAAAAGTTTGCAAAATCACAGGAAGCTGTTGTGTCTTCTTTTAAAAAGGAAATGACTGGTAACTCCGTCAAACCAATAACTACACATTTATTTATTTTTTGGGTTAAAATGGTTAAAAATGCAGAACACTCATTTTCGTACCAAAGCCTTAATAGATAAAAATAAAATCACAAAAAAGCTGCAGTCCAACCCATTAAGCCATAATCTTTCAAAATCCTCAAACTGTCGCAGTTTTTTTTTGTTTCTTCTTGAGTCTCATCCATCCACATGCAGAGCTGAAAGACTGGCAGACTGGACAGAGGCGCCGTGAAGCTGAGATGAACAGAAGAAGCCTGAGTTTGTCCACCAGGGGGCACTGTCTTAAAATGTGACTCATTCTTTAGGCCCACTGTTTTATTTTATTGACAAAAGATGATGTTTTTATTGATCCTAGCTACGCCCTGCTTAGGTGAGTGATTCACAATTTTTTTTATTCACTATCCACCAAGAGAGCCCAGTTCACTGGAATTACAGGAAGAAATCCCTGGCAGCTCAGAAGAAGAAAAGTGAACAGTAATGCTTGGGTCAGCTGGGTGAGGCTCTGTGAGGTATTGTGACAGAATAAAAGAGGTTGTGTGTGTTTGCTGCCTGAGAAAAGTACGGTACAAGTGTTAAAAAATAAAATCCAAACAAAGTGAATGACTGAAAAGAGACTGATGATATTGATGATAAATGGGAGGACAGAGAGAGAAAAGAAAAGGCCTGAGACCTACTGTAAAGAGAGAGAGAGAGATGAAACATTTTGGAGAGGGAGAGCAGAGCTGCTGGGGCTGGAGGTGAGGTGAGTTGAAAGCTAACGGCGGTCGGGCACACTGAATGTTGAGGTAAAGGCTGGTAGGTCTGGTCCTCGTGTGGAGTGGAGCTCACCTGGGAGAGGATGGGCCTTTCTAGGCGTACATGGTTAACTGGAGCCACTGCAGACAGAGGAGAAGGTTAGAGTACGGCAGACACAAAGGGACATTCTTCACATGAACATGGGACAGTTCAACCTAAAATCATGATTTTTCTGTGGCTGTTTACTCATCCAGTTTTGGAGATTTCTGCTTTTTATTTAGTATAATGAAACTAGATAGTGCAGTTCTTCAAATGGCCACTAGAGGCTGACAGGCGTCCATGTTAAAATGTTCATTTACAGCGGGAATAAACACTTTTACACCAAAGTGTATTTTCTATGAAGCTACCTATTGTGCCTATAGATCACAAACTTCCTGTTTACATGGCTAGAATATGAAATTAGGTGGACTCAGGCTCAAATCTGACCCATCATTGAAGTTTGTCCATCTTTATTTACAGTCAATCAATGATGCCAAACAAAATTCAACAGATTAAAGTAGACCTGGTACTGAAATGAAGTCTGTGGATCCACTTTATAATGACAACTCTGATATCTGATTTTGAG
>JAVQJX010103520.1:0-13614 GCA_036025115.1 Ambassis agassizii | reverse complement strand
AAGCCAGATTAACTCTTCAAGTGACAAGTGTGTCAAGTCATGTCAGAAATTTAGATTCACAAAGGCATCTGGAGATTATTTAGTTTAAATTACTTAAATACACTTTGCTTTACAATATTTCATATTGCCTTAGAAAAGTTAAACAAAAGCTGCCAAACTGTCAGGAATTTCTGATGAAAGACCCTGACATGCCTAATGATTTGTTACATTGTGTACAAGTGTTTGGAAACTGTAGACTTAAATGAGAAGAATTGTACTTGGCAGTTGATTTAACAGTCTGAGTCAACACAGCACACAGCAGATATCACCAGTGGAGTAGTATGAAATGCATATCACAAATCAGATGTAACATCATCCATATGGTTTTCTGAAGAGCATTTTTGTGTCTGGAGGCTCAGACTGCAAAAGTCATCATCCAAGAAGTTATGTAAAAACTCCCCATTGTCCCAAAAAGGCAGCTTACTTAAAGACATCCAAAGCATTTTGTACCAGACTGTAAAGTTATGATTTTCTCCTGTGGTATATGTTTTTTTTTTTTTTTCAGCTCCCGTGAGAAAGTCTGTGTGGGAAAACTGCAGTTTTTGACACCTCCACACAGGGTTCATTTCTCAGCCCTGGAGGTGACAGCTGTAACCTCCCCAGACACTTGACTGATTTGAACAATGTTGGGCCACACAAGGGGATAACTGGAAACCCTAATATGTGATCTGGTGATCAGACAAATCTTGTGAACTTCCTTGTAATAGAAATGTTTTTATTATTATTATTTTTTTATTATTATTTTTTTAATACAGACTGGATAAAAATTAAACCAAAGCTGAAAAGAAAGACCTCAAACCTACTGTGTGGAAGTGCTGTCCGGATTGCGGTGCATACTGCAGCTGAATAGAATGAGTCGGGAACCTGCTGCTGCAGATGAAGAGGAATGTGAAGATGCAGCAGTGCATGCGTGGTTTATGGCTTGGCGTTGTTCAGGTGGTAATAAAGAGTAAGACTTTTCCTGTTTTGCTGGAAGACACTGTGAAGTGATGGGAAAAGACTTAACTAGATTTAGGTGGAATTTTTCGGCAGAGTAGACACTTCATATAATCACATCATTTTCAATATCAGTCCTTTCCGAAGCTGCCTGGCCCTGCTCTCATCTCCTCCCTTTCCCATTTTCAGTTTTACCTTCATTTATCTTGCCTCATTCTCCTCTATTACCGTGCTGTAGTCCACCTGTGAATTAGTCTTCTTGACTGTTTAGCTGCAGTGTGATATATTGTGACATTTTCCAATGAGCCATTCCTCATACAGGAGCCCATGCTTCTGGCGTCCTTTAGTTCCTGCTTGTTGTTATTTCATTTCTCTCATCATCCACTTTTATGTGGCAGACGGAAAAATAATAATCACAATAACAATGCTGAATATTTTTAGCCAAGGGCATGAACATGTTGGTTGTTATACCTAAGCTGCCTTGGCATGCAATGGGTAATCTAATGAGAAAAAGAAATGTAGCCAGATAAGAATAGTCTTGTTTCAGCTTTGTCCTTGACAAACAAGTGGAACCTTTTTTATCCCTCAAATTCATTGGTGACCAGTGGACTTGCCAACTTATTTCACAGTAAGAAGACTTGATCAGATGTATGGCTTTGCCGAAAATGAAAATGGAACTGGCTGTACTTTATTTATTTATTTTCCCCCTTTTCGAATTTATTGTGCTCCCTGTCCTCATCACCACCTCTCATAAAACTGCATTGCTAAGACACATTTTCCCCCAAGAGGAAGAAGTGCAAACAGATCATGGATTTTATACTCAACATAGCATGCAGGGGCAGAAATTGGTACATTTCAAACTGCTGCCGGTCATAACCCTGTCTTTCATTGCTTTTCTACAACAGTGGGGAAGAAAAAGTCACAACAGAAAGAAAAAAATAAAACGATAACAACAGAAAGTGACAGACAGAAAAAAGAACATTAGCCTAAAGCCAAAGTGTTGGGAGCAAAAGAGTGTTTGGGGGACGAGAGAAGAAGATAAAGAGATATGAAGAGAAGCCAAAAGAAGACTGAGAAAGAAAGCTCAGTTTGTTGCCTGTAGCTGTGGATTAGCCCTGACGGCCCCAGGAGTCAATCACTCTGCTTGCTCCTCTCATCTCTGGGTAGACGGGAGAATAACAGGGCTGTCTACCTGCCAGCCAGGGGCAGGTGGAGGTGAAGGTGTGGGGAGCAGAGGTGGACGATGGAGCAAAAAAGGCAAAGCCTAAAGGAAGCAACTAAGAAATATCTGCCAGGTTCCAGATATATAGTATGATGCAGAGGCTCCTGCATGATAAAAATAAGAAACAGTGATATAGTATACATTACTGCAGTGAGTGATTAGTTAAAACCAGACAGAAGTCATGTTAAAAGCGGCCGATGTATTGCAGACTGAGTTGGAGTTGTGTGCCCAAAGTGGCTCCCAGGCATTGTTCTTTTTAATATTGAAAACTTTACTTTGATTGGGACAATTAAGCCTAATCACATCCACTAATTGGTGTAATTCCTGCTCTGAAACCAATTTATTAGAACCGATATCCACTTGTGTAAAGTTAATTTTAGATTTGCACTGTTCATTTTTCAGTGAAAATAATACATCATTAATGATCTCATTCGTACAAAAACATTTGAATAAGTTTCTTGGCTTATTCAAAACTTTCTCTCCCTGTACCCTAATTAAACCCTAAACAAAGGAGAGGAGTCTGTGAAATAATGAATCATTTCATTCTGCATTTTAGTCCAGATGCTGGAATGAAAAGAAGCATTACATCCAATATCTGCATTTGGTTACAGGCATACTAGCCACTACTGCATGGTAGTGAAATTTTCTCTTGCACCATCATGGCTATATTATTTTGTGACTGCTCAGCCTCCACCTACCATCACAACTGTGCTAGCTCAAAGCAACATGTCAGACTACATCCTCACAGAGGTACCAACACATCATTCATAGCTATTAATTGCATTTTTTTAGCCTGCCAAATAAATAATTCATTCAAGTCTCAAGAATCGGACTCATATGGCATTTTAAAAGGATTATTTTAAAAGTAATGAGCACACTACTAAACTGCCAGGAATACTATTCATTTGCTGTGACTGTTGTTTCATTACCCGCGTCCATCATGACAGACAGTGCTGCAATTTTAAAGCAACAAAATAATTGTCAAAGTCACTCTGAGCACAGTTCTTATCTAAGTTAGAGGAAGAGAGTCTAGTTTGAAATGACTCATACACTCTCCTGTCCTCATTTCGCAGCAGACTGCGGTCTCAGAATTCGCACTGCTGTTGTTTTACATGGACATTGAAGCCATTGTTTAAATTCCCGAATGCTCTCTGCTGCTAATGTAGAACATGGAGACTCTTCTCTAGACATTTCAATACTCTGAATAAGCTCATCTCCTGTCTGCATTACAGTTCTCTCTTTAATATCATCTGCTTGTTTTTTATTGCCTAAAAGATGCAGAGGTGGATGTTCACTTTGTAGCTGAAAAGATCCTTAAATGACCTGTCTCCTCCACAAACTTGTAGCATATTTAATCGTAACTTTTGTGACAAAGCGGTGTGAGGTGGAGGCCAGCAGATATGCTCCATTGAGGCTGAGGCAGGCTGATGATGACACAGGCATGATGCAACGGGGATGAGGAGGAGAGGGGCGAAGAGTGGAGGAATAGAGTGATTAGGAGCAGGGAGTATTCATTTAGGAAGACAAACAGCTTCATTTAAAGTTAGCCAAGCACAGAGACGCCCTCTCCCACTACAAATGGGTTGAAATTTGCATTTTTTCACTGACGATGGGAGCCGAGCCCCCCGTCTTTACTCTCTTGATACTGCGTCTTGAGTGATAATAGATTATCTAGGGTCTCGCCTGAAGAGCTGCTGTCTTTGATTTGCTTTTGAACACATTTTCCATCTGCTTTTGCTGAAGTAATTCCTCTTCGCTCTTGATCTGCTGCTGATATTGTCACAGCCATACTTATCTACAGTATATAAGGACTGTTTGCTGTTTTGTTTCATTCCTTGACTGCAGTCATTTCACGATTATTAAACACTAGGAATGCCAAACTCACTACCATTTCATTTGATTTCTCCCAATCTCTCACTATCACAATCTCATGAGGGTTTTACAGCCCAGAATGAAATTAAAGTTTTGAGCTTAGCGAACGGATGATGATGATGATTATCTGCTTAACACTCTCAAACGTTGTAGATAGGATTCCTTTGCAGAATGCCATAAAGGAATTGAAGGCAGAAAATGTTACCCCTGTGCATGTAGGTTTGGCGTGTGCAAGTCAGAAAGCAAGAATATAGGAGTCTGTATATGCATTTGGATAACTGCCATTATGCTACACAGCTGACACCTACTCATGCCTTTAAGGCTGCCAGAGAAATTAACAGAGATGTTTTTCAGGTCATATTTTCATGGACATTTCTATCATTTAAGCTTCGGGGATTAATCAAGGTGGGCAGACTGGAGATTGTACTGAAGAAGGACTGGTGCAGTGCATTTGCTGCCATCTTATTATGTCAACTTGTCTCCTGCACCCAGTGAGGCAAACTATGCAAAGTATTTCATTTTGAATGAAATATAATAAACTGCTTTCACTTCACACAGCACCACATATTGTAAATGTAACTGAGAACTGTGGACTCCTGAAGCTTATTTCACACATTGAGAAGATGCTCATTGGGTTGCAGATGATTAATGCCATCAGTCACAGCATAACACAATATGTCAAGCATATAAGTGGTTAAAACAGGACTGAAATGGTTACAATCACATTTTCAGGCAGCTTATTTTAAATTACTATCATATCGTTAGACCATTCAACAAAAACAGTTTGATCTTAATACAGCAGTAGTAATATAGTAGTATCATTTTCTACCCTCTTAGCATGATGTTCTGTATCTCTGGTGCTGGTGGTTATGCACAGCTGCCTGTGTGAGGGTCTTCTGGATGGATGCAAGCTACGGTTTGTACATGTACTGGTGGCCAGCGGGCATCATTTAACCAATTAGGCTCCATTTGACAACATTGAGCTGTACGTAATGTGTACAAACATTTATTGTCCACACACAAACTTCAACTGTACTTTGTGTACAGCTGATTTAAAGAGACACAGATGGACAGAAGTTCTAAACTGTATACTGTTCTGTGAGTTGAGATAGCTGAATTCATTATACCTTTTTTTGTGGGAGGTTGGAAAATCCCAAGATGTCTGGAAAAGAACACTGAAGACATGACAAATGTGATGAAATGTGATCTGGCAAAAAACTATCATCCGCCTTTTTCTGAAATCATGAATACACTTAAAACTCACCAGGATTTGTGAGCTGTAAATCTTCCTCTGTCATAATTTCCTTTATTTTTTTATACCCTCGTTAAAATAATCATTTGTGCATGAAGCTCTGACATAACCTGCCTGTTATGTAAGTGAAATAGATTTTCTTCATCACATGTATGTCATATTTTTAACTTCAAGGCATCCTAATAATGTTTCCTCTTTTTATGATATTTCCAAAAGTTAACTTTCACCTAATCAGCATTTCATGGGGTGAACATTTCCTGCTCAGTATGAGCAGCTTTCTCTAACAGCACCGTAAAAAACCCAGACTGGATTTCATCCCAGCATCACTTGACATTTATTGCACATATATCTGGACTTGTTTTCCTCCCCTCTCTGCCCTGAATTGTCTTCAAATATTTTTTTTTTTTACCCTGAAAGGGTGGAGGAGACCCATTTTCCAATTACAGATCTTGTCTTTAGGTGTTAATTGCTGACTGACCTCTGGAGCTGTTATTGGATGCCATGTGGGTTTTTTTAATAACCTCTAATCACAGTGAAACAGAGAGCCATAATAGAGAAAAGCCAAGCTGCTTTTTAACCCAGCATCCTTCAATAAGGTGTAATCTCATCCAAACACTGAAGCCCGGCTGAATGCCAGGTTTAAAATGCTCTTATGCAAAGCACAAGGCTCTGTGATTCATGCTCTTCCTGCACTGAAATGACATGTTTTTGTATTGTTTCGGTTAAACTGGGTCAGCTAAGCAGCATGGATCTTATTGAGTGTACTGGCATTTTTTTTTTTCAAGCATCAGGCCTTTTGGATTTGAGCTATTTTATCATTCTGATTTGGCAGAATGAAAAAAAAATACTCCAGATGAATCATGAGTACATCATGTTTCACTGCAGCAGTATTGCATTAATTGTTCTTTTAACACTCCTTCATTTGTGTATGTGTTTGTTTGCAGGCACCCCCCCAGCCACAGGTACTGGCACGTTGGTCATTCATCTGGAAGACTACAATGACAATGCCCCCTACGTGGTACCATCGGTAGCACGAGTATGTGAGGATGCCCATGATATGAATGTGGCCATAGTTGGAGGGTGGGACAAGGACCTTCCACCCAACGCTGCACCTTTTAAGATAGAACTGGGAAAGCAGCCCGGCCTAGACAAAACATGGAAGGTTACCAGGGTTAACTGTGAGTATTAGTCTTTTCTGAACTGAAGTTTAATTATATCAAATGTGTCTTTTTCTTTTCATTCATTATGTTGAACCTTCTTTTGGACTGTGAGCTTAAAGCCAGTTGATAAAGAACGGCTAAAACACAAATTTATTGCAAAATATTTCAGGGTCAATTCATTTGGGCACTATTCTAAATCCTGTCTTGATATCAGTCCAGACATTCAGAGTGGATCAATCTAAACTGCAGATGTTTATACAGATCAGACAGATCAGAGAAAAATTATGCAGTGGGGGAAATAGGGGGAGAAAAGAATACACAGACAACCAATCAGGTTGAATCAGGGTCGCATGACCAACAGCGCTGTCTGTGTGTGTTTGAGTGACAGGCCAGAGCTAAAACCTGCCCACAGGTATTAGCTGTGACTGACAGCGGGAGAGGGAGGTACAGACACTCCTCAATCAGACCTCTGGAGAGACAGATAGGACCAGCAGAGAAAGAACCCACTCCCATTGAAATGGACTGGCACTGTGCTCGTCTTACCTGTTTGTGTCTGTGAAACAGAAGAGCGTGTGGTTAAACAGCTTCAGGTTTGTGACTTACAACAAGGTCACAAAGGTATCTATATCTGTGTTATGGGGTGATATCCATTTCCAAATACAAAGCAAGTCTTGGCGCAAAATGGTGTGTCAAGTCCGTAAGAAAAATCAGGTTCACAAGTTCCTTTTTTTAGAATCATACTCTATTGATCCCCAAAGGGAAATTACAGGTGCCACAGGCAACCATGAGCAGGTGGTGGTGGGGTTTGGTGCCTCGAACTGGCAACCTTCCGCTTCAAAGTCCAATGCCCTATGGACTGAGCTAGTGCCGGCCCTTGACCATGACAGTACATGGAGAAGAAATCTGGTGAGCCTTAAAATTTTTCAGCAGTTCTGTGAGTGTGAGGAGTGTCTATGGCAGCGAGTACGTACAAGGCCTGGTGTAAAGATCATTGAATTGGTACTGAGTAGTCACAGCAACGGCGGACACACAGCAGCAGTAAGCCCGGAAGGGACAACATAGATCAGTATGTCAGTCACTACCTGGGCTGCTTCAAGCTATAGTTATGTCATACTGGACTTCACTTTTAACAAAATGTGAAGTGTGATATTACAGCTGGATAGACTGTCTGAGTAAACCAGATTTTTTTAATGCTACATGATCACAGAAAATGCCTCTTCTATAGCCAGATAGTGAGTTATGTTTCCACATACATGGCCTTGTTCCTGTAATTCCTGTAACATTGAAAATAACCTGACGTCTGTGACTCCTTTTATTCACTTCTTCTTCCATTGGTACAATTTGTAGCTGTCTCAGTGAGGCAGCACTGCACCTCCAACCTCGCTGGAGGTGCCCTATTTCCTGTTAATACATCGTAATTCCTCCACACAATGTGTTGCCTCAAATATGGAGTCCCTAAATTCCATTTTATTGTTTGCATGATTTGTGTTTTGACAAAAGCATTTTGCATCACCAGTGGAATTTTGTTAGCCAATAAAAGGGGGAGTTCTGGGTCAGGCAAAAGGGAGGGAGGGTAAACAGTGTTCATTTGCATAAGCTAATGGCTTTTTAATGGCACAAAGCTAGTTGAAAATCTGAAAGATCCCTTTTTATGTTTTTATTTGCTTCCATTTACATTAGATTTTGGGTCAAAGCTGATGCCGTATATAGAAAGAGTCAGACTCATGAATCAGAGCTGTGTTTAAACAAGTTAAACAATTTCCCTCGTGGGATTAATAAACTATTTCTGATTTGTCCATTCTGATATTTGAAGACAAGAAAGATCTGCCTCTTAAACGTGGAAATAATACAAAATAACCTCCTCTAAAGACACACTTTGTGCTTGTATCTTTAAGAATAATGCTTTTTCCTTCTAAAAACTGCAATACTGACTGATCAAGACATCTTTGTTTTGTTGGGTCTGGGTGTACAGAGGGAGGCCGCAGGGTGTCGACAGCCAGCTGTTTATTTGTCATGCACCATTGAAAACTTTGATAAAACCCCGCAGGCTGGCATTTTCAAAACATGCTGATGAGCCAGAAAAGTGGGATGAATTAAAAATTTTTATGAAATGTTTACTGTGTCATATTTTGACATTGTTTTGAGCACACAATCGGATGAGAGTTTTTCTAATTAAACACAAAACTGACAGTTGCCTAACAGTAACGGTAACAGACAGGTGAAAAGTGCAGCTTTGCATATTGTGAGATATTTCAGCATGGAGTGAACTGGCTTCCGTATTCTCTTTTGTGTTTCTTAAGGAATTTTAAAGTGTGATGCAACATCATGTAACAACCTCATGCAACTTAAGTGGTGCCAATTTTTGTCGCTTTAGTTGTCACAAGTGTATTCACACCCAGTCACTTAAGGGGCATTGAATAAGTTGGGGGTTATAATACACATTTGGTTCAGCTTTGCGCTAAAGTTAAATAGATGGACAACACATTCAGGACAGGCCGTACATTTCAGTAATCCTCACCTTTATTCTGTGTGTCTCCCACAGCCACACACTCCCAAATCATGCTGCTCCACAGTCTGAAGAAAGCCAACTACCAGCTCCCGCTGCTCATCACTGACTCAGGAGTGCCCCCTTTGTCCAACAACACAGAGGTCAAAGTTCAGGTATGCATCTGTAAGAAGAACAAGATGCACTGCAGCTCTGCCCACTCCCACAGCGCCAGTCTTCTCGTGCTGCTCGCGACACTCCTGCTCACCCTAATCTGTAAGTATGGTCACACCCACATCACACTGTTTCCTAGTAAATCCTTGTGTGATTCATTTTTGTCTTCCTATCCATCTTTTGGAGAAATTATAACAAATATCAAACAAAAAATATCATATACCTTTTGGATCATATTTCATGCAAAGGCCTGTGTTCATATGTGCAGCTCCATCCTTTGCATTCATGCGTATGCCAAAACATTTTTATCCACTGTGTGAAAGTGTTTCTTGTGTGTGTCCTGTATCGATATTTTTTAGCTGCTGTGCCTGGGGTGCTCCCCATGATGTCAAACTTGAATTTACTCTGAATATCTCATTTAAGCCATTAGCAATAGCATGAATAATTCAGCCTTTCCCCATTCACAATACATATAGTACATAATGGAGGACGTCCAACAGCTAGTTTGGCGAGAAGAGAAATCATTTGCAACTTATAAGGCCCCAAGATCTTCTTCTCCCTTGTCTGGGCTTGTTCTGTGTAGTTTATCGTCAGCCTCGCTGTGAGCCAGAGGCAGGGTACAGCGGGAGGGAATGCGACTTAGAACGAGCGAGAGAGCAAATGATGAGAAATGAGAGGGGAGAATTTGATGGATAGAAGGAAAAGAATAAGAATTCAATTTCAGGCCTAAAAGATAATGTAATTATTCCGTCTTTGTTCTGGTAATTTGTGTTTCACTCTGAAATGTTTCACTGAAGATCATCAGACAAATCAAAAGCATGTTTCCCTTTCTCTTTTGGGTTCTCTTTGCCCATTTTGTTGTCTAACTTTATTGAAATTAACATTTTTTGTGCTGTTGATCAACTTATTCCGTCTGCTTCCTGTCTCTCAACCTTCACTCTACTCTTTTACTCATTCTCTATTTAGCAATTTGTCATACTCTCCCCATAAGCTTTTGCTTACTGGCAGAAACCCTTCTCATTTTCTCTTTTTTTTTTCCCTCGTTATCTGTGAATCACAGCCTCTTGCATGACCCATTGATCCTCCCTCGCTATGGATCTATCTCTCTATTGATGTATATCTTTGCTCCACCAGATGACTGCACTGTATAATGTTTGAAGCTGCAGCTTGAAGAGCTCATCTTGTTGTCTAATGAGTACTCAGTTACCTGCAATTTCTCTTAAGAAGCTCATGATTTACAGAAATGCTAAGAATTAAATTAGACACCAAGATACAGCAGCGTAAGCCCAGCACTCCATCATTGATAGGCCATTAGGTGCAGTTTCACTGTTACTCACTAATCACAAGCTGATGCTATGGAAGGGGACCATCAGCCTACTGCTCTCAGAAAGTTTTATGGCAGTGATCCCCACAATATCCCTGAAACTAGAATTTGCACTAGTTAGATATACATTTTTTTTATCTTTGGTTTCCATGACAGCAGCCCAATACGTCTGAACTTGAAGGCTAAGATGACATTAGGAGAGTCTTTTATGCAGATTTCCTTTTTATTCTGAAAGACAGTAGCATTCATTAGCTCAACTGTAAATAGTGCAGTGATCGACAGTGACATTCATTAACCAAATAGCTGCTCCAGATAACAGATACCGGGGCGCCTGTCCATTCATTTGAACTGAAGCATGTTGGCGCAGTCAGAACTCACATAACAGAGACAGGAGTCATACTGGGGCTGACGGTTGAAGATTACAGAAAGAGAGAAAACCAGGACTGTGTGTCTGTGTGTGTCTCTATTGGGAATCTCAGACAGTAATACAGCTGGGAAACAGAGGTTCCACCAATTCAGACGAACATTTCTACACACACACACACATACAGAGGGCGCTCAGAGAGACGACTCCTGCTCCAGCTCATCACAGAGACCTGTGCTGGGGGACAGATAGAGGGGACTGATCATTGCTGTGTATAGTCAGATAGTCTGACAGAGAGGCAGAGAGGATCCTGTTTCAATTCCCTTATCTCCGAGCTGAACTCTGACCCCACAGGAGAGAGATGAGGAGAAGAAAAATGGAAAGAGCCAGAGGGGAAGGGTGGGAAAAGGAGAGGAGAGAATAAAGGTGTGGAGATTAAACTCTTTGGTTTTGTTCCCCACCAGGCTACCCAAATGGAGTATTCATGGCCTGCTGCACAGTTCTTTTAATTTATATCTTTCTGCTGTAACTCAGCCTTCCTCTCACTCCCCACCCATGGCTGCTACCAATGCCACTCCAATGACACACAAATAATTAGCAGCTCATGTAACAATGGGTTTATTGATCATAGCAGTACTTGTGAGTGTTTACATCTACATTTGGCATGATTCTGGACTGAAGTCAATGTGTTAGTGTGTTTTTTCATTATTATTATTTTTTACCTTTTGTTTTCCTAGGGCAGAAATCATGTTTTGAGCCTAGTATGAGATTCAGACTCTCACAATGTTGGCAATGTCATAGTCCACAGAAAAGAATGTGTTCAAATGAAAAATGATTCACGTCAAGGAAAACATACAATTCACCCCTGCATCCCAGTTAAATATATAACTATATACAGTATTTATATAGAGAAATGAAGAAAGTGTGAAAATGTGTTTTGTAAGTCTGTACTAAATGATACATTTGGGAATATTTGCACTTAGTCTGTTGGGTTTCCCAGATGCCGTGGCAGCCAGTGACAGCAGGAGTAGACGATGCCAACATTTTTTTGGATGACTACTATGACAGAGCACGGCCTACTCATTGAGAGGTCACACAGTCTGCCATCTATGCAGCAGTTTGTGTTTTCGTACACTTCTGTTTGGACTCAATTTAACTTATTTAGTTGTAGAGATAGTGAAAAAGTAGAAAGGGAAAAGGCAGAAAGACATGGACCATCCTTCCAAACATCTTTACCCTTTCCCTGACATCCGCAGCTCCTCTAGCTAGCTTTGCAAAAGTAGTGCTGTGTTCTCCTCACTGGCTTTCTGTCCTGGCTCTCAGCCATATAATGCTCCACTGGGGTTGCTTTTCAAACCCTTAAATAATGTATGTAACCCCACAGGACAGAGAGGCAGGGCAAGAGTGCCAACATATACTGTGTCTTCTAATGCTTAAGAGACCTTTGTTTGCTGTTGCTGGATTGGCAGATAAATCCCAGGGCTTTGCAGGAGCCAACTTTCACTCCCTTCCATTTTGTAAGCCTTTTTTTTTGAAATCATTGTGCCATGTATCTGCACACGCACACACACATTAAGATTACCACAAGGTAGGTGACAATTACAGTACCATCTTATAGGCGGAAATACAGTACATGCAGATCTATAAAGACAATGTGGTTAAATCCCCATTGTTCACCTTCAGTAAGACTTTCTAATTAAACACAGTCAATATGTGTTTCAATATATTGCAGATGTACAAATGAGAAAGACAGCTTCTCATAAGACAGATTCATTATTTTAGAAGTAATTATAGGAGAATTACAACTCACAGGTGGCTACAGAGATGACCATACTGCCCCCTATCAGTGCACATGTGAACTGACACTGCTCTGTATCTCCCTGCAGCAGCCTCACTGTTACTCGAAATAAAATTTAAAGTTGATGATGTGAGACTGGGGGCAATGAGTTAGCCAATAAGGACACTATGTAAATAAAATGTTGTTTTTTTTTACACATATAGGCTGAACTTTGGAGATTAGAATGCTGCAGTGAATTTAGCTTATAAGGTGATAAAATGAACATCTCTGAGGGGATGGAGGCTGATGCTCTTACCCATATTTCTACTGCTTCCTGTCACACTCACACACCCATTTCATCCTACACTGCTTCAGTTCACCCTGCATGTGCTCAATTTAGGAAGTCTGCAAGCTCAAACTACATGCTAAAAATCTCACAGGATTAAAGGCTTCAGCTGCAGATTTGCCTGTAGCTAATGCAGTGCTGCTTCTCTCTCTCTCTGTGTTTCTCTGTATTTATAGCAATAGTAATAATATAGTTCTACAAGGAAAGGAGAGAGAGAGGGTGGAGTAAAAAACACAGTATTTACCATTAAAGACAACAAGCAACTCCCAGCCCAGATGCCACTAATTTACCTCCATCCTCCCAGGGTGTTTAGTCCACACTATTCCTCCTCTCTGATCCCTTGCTTCGCTCTGACAGCCACTTCTCCTCTTCCTTCTCTCTTCTGTACGCTAATCCCCTCCCAGCTAGAGAGAGAGATGGGATGTTTAGGGGCTTATTTACTCTTGTAAAAATATCACTTTTTTCACAGCTTTCTTTGAAGAGACCTCAAACCAGAGTGATGTTTATACGGCAGAAGGGCTCTTTCTGCCTTCATATAATGTTGTGAAGGGGATGTGGTCTTTGAACTGAGATATAAAATGCAAGGATTTGAAGAGGTGTTTGTTTTTTAAGACAAAAGGCTACAACCTATAGGTAAAAATGAATCTTTACAGGCCTTTATAT
>JAVQJX010103466.1:0-11641 GCA_036025115.1 Ambassis agassizii | reverse complement strand
CCCCCCCCCCCCCCCCCCCCCCCCCCCCCCCCCCCCCCCCCCCCCCCCCCCCCCCCCCCCCCCCCCCCCCCCCCGGCTGTCCTGGTCTTTGTGCACGCCCCTTTTCATCAACTAGCGCTCCAAGAAAGACAGAGGAAAGCAACAGCATCCCAGTCCTTACAGCTCCTCCATCTGCACAGCGGAGCTGGACGGACCAGCCAGAATGTGGAGAGCACTGCTGCTTAAACTCTTCCTCGTCTTCTTATGCTGTGTTAGATGGTGCCAAACTGAGGGTAAGTACTTTATTTCAATTATACTACTTTTATTTTATTTATTTTTTAAAGAAAAAAAAAAGAAAAGAACAACTATCCACATAGCAGGTGGAGCATTCACTGAGGAGAGCTGCTGCTGTCCCAGTGATTCACTTGTTACTCATCAAAACAACACAGTGAAGCTGAATTTAAGGCCTACAAAGTATCTAAAATAGAAGAAACAGTAAATATTTGGTGATAAATTCAATCAGGACATCCAAACAACCTTGTTTATGATACCAAAAGACACATTTGTAACAGGAGCACACAGCATCTTTCAGTATTTTTGTTGTGGCCGCTAGGTAAAGTAATTCTGTCCAAATGTTTTAGCACATAGTATTACTTTAAAGGTTGAGCACAAAGCCTTCCTCAGACAGAATGGAAGTTCTCTGGAGGAACTTTTGCCTGAGCTTTACTGTTGCTAGGTAACAGAAAAGAGCATGTGACTTACAGACAATCTGTGAGGACTGAGAGCTACTGGTACAAATCTCATCCAGTGGAGCAGATTTTACGCTGGAAACTACTGATTCAAAGTTGACTTTTATCATGAAGAAGAACTTTATTTTCTAATGCGACACAAACACAAAGAAAAATGCTCAGACGTTGCTCTTTATACGTGACAGTTTCATGCTTGTCTGTTGTGTTTGTAGCCCAGCTAGATCCTGCTTCTCAAACTGTAATCTGCTTTCTTTTTGCTCAACCCTTAGTATGTAAGCTCCTTAGTGTGAATCAAGCAACTAATTACACTGCAGCTGCTGCAGAATGGAATCATTTCTACCTTAGGAACAGTTTGGAGTGAAGCAAAAAAAAAAAAAAAAAAAAACAGGAGTAAGACTGTGGCCACAGCTTTCTTTTAAAAAAATAATTTATTATGAAACATGTTTATGTTTATTTTCTAACTTGCTGAGACAGAAAGAGGAAAAAGTGGACAGCATATGCCAAAGAAACAGAGAGTATATAACTGTGTTGATACATTTAAAAAATTCTCATGGCATTTCCTTTGAATCACTGCAGCTAACTTGTGGATGAAATAGTGCTGATGACAGCTGCACAAAACGATGACTTGACTAAAACCCCAGAATCTGTGAAGACTGTCAGCAGGTTCATGTCGATCATTAGCTTGGATTTGTTGTGATTAACAGACAGTGACACAATTCATTTAACATCAGTTCCTTATACCAGTGTGTGAGTATTCACCTAGTGTGTGTGTGTGTGTGTGTGTGTGTCTGTCACAGTCAGATTGTCACACCTTGGGTACTTTCTCTAACCCCATATACATCCTTTAGTTTGATAATAGTTTTGTCCATGCCCTTCTGGAACACATTATCCAGGTCTGCTGAATGCTTACACTGACATTAATAGGTAATGTAACACTGTAATGAGGTTTCACAGTCTTGCCCTTTTAGTCATTTTTGCTGTCCTAAACAGGTTTTGTTAGTAAATTATGTTGGTTTTTTCATCAATCATTGGCCAGGGAAGTCTTAAGTGCATATTTTCAATGTTTTTATTGAATTAAAAGGGATGTATTTTATGATCAGTAAAAGCAAATTAAAAATACCGTGTGTTTGGTGGATCGACTTTAATTTGACCAAACCTATTTTTAGTTTTAGTTCTGTGTCAACAATAGATGTTTTCTTTTGTGTTCAAACTTTTCAAGAGCAGAGCAGCACGTGCATGTTAAACCTCACACATGCCGGATTCTTTCCGGTGTAGCAGGCTAAATCCTTGGGCAGCAGTAACACCAAAGCTGGAACACAGTTGACATAAATTGTAGCTCCCCCAGTCTACACTGAAGACACTGAGGATGGAGTTTAGCCTCCAACCGTTTCTTCTGCTGTGACTCACTGTACGTGTTATGGCAGAGCGACAACTTCATTTATGATTCTTTTCACTCATTATTTGGTCCTAAATGTTGAGTAGTCTTCAATTCTAAGCAGATATAAAGGCTTCATTCCTCAGTCTGTTTATTTTTTTTACCACTGGCCTTTTTTAGCTGTTTTCTAGTGTAGCACTGAGAGCCAAAGTCACTTGTTTGGCAATTGACTGCATTCTGCTGCATTGATTTCCATATGAAATAGGCAGCAGCACTTCGCTGTGACAGCATGGACGGGTCCAGCGTCTCATGTTGCCAGCAGCCGTTTTCTCCACTCTTTTACACACACATTCATTGAAGTGCAGAGGGTTGCGCCAAAACAAGGCAGTATTGATGAAAGCTTGAAGACGTGCAGGAAACGTTTCGACAGCAGGTGTTTTCTTAATGGCAAGGCTGTTTACCTTATGTCACGGTGTAGCCTCACTGTGTTGTGCTCTCTGTTGCCCATTTCCAAAGTGATTTTTTTAGGGTGACACTGCCAGTTATGAGTTTGCATGCCTGCTGGCACATCTTTTGTGCCATTGTAATTCCAAAGTGGGGTTTAAGGCGTTTCGGGGGTCTTCATTCTAATGAAAATTCCTCCACTGCTCTTCTTTGTTGGGCAATAGTAGGGCATCCTTATCGTCACCCACGGATAGCACAGTACTCTCTCCTGCTGTGGGTTTTAGTTGCTAATTGGAAAACACAAGGAAGGAAGGGAGGAAGGAAGGGAAGGAAAGGAAAACATCAAATTACAAAACTCAGCCTGATAAAAACACTGATAATCAGATTTACACCATTCACCTTTGCCTTCACTGGTAGTGATTGACGTAGCTAAATTGCAACTTTGTCAGGTTGAAGGCAGAAATTTGAGGATTAAGGAAAAGTTACAAAGACATTCTTTTCACAACGTAAGACGAACCCTCACATTAGATAGTGCTGTTGAAAGGTTCAGCTTCAGTGTACTGTATCTGTCACCTTTCCCAGAAGTAATGCTGTCAGGAAACACTGGCTGCATTTGAAAGCCTCCAGCAGATAGGTTTCTCTTTGGGTGTATGTGGTTTTAAGTTGTCAACCTCGGTCAACATGTATAGCAGCTATACACCACTTGATCATTTTCCAAACAAATTTGAATTTTATTTTTCATTATATTCATTTAAATACTTTTTCTGATCAAACTTTTCTCTCTCTACATTGAATGTGTCTTTTGTTGCTAAAACAAATATTGTAGAATAAGAGAGCAACTTTGTACATGTCGCTGCCGACTCCCTTTGAGTGGACTGTGAGCAATTTTATCATCAGTAAACTGAGCAGGAAAAAAAGTTTGCTTAAGGTTTGCTGTGAAGTTTAAAATGCAGCCTACTTTGATTATAAAGCAGTTTGGGGGTTTGTAGGTTAATTAATAAGTGACAGGACTTCTCAGCGGCACAGGTTTCTTAATGACTTTACATGCGTAGTGAGCTGTTTGATTAATGTTTTTGAAATGCTGAATCAGACAGGACAGATACAACCCCCCCCCCCCCCCCAACCCTAAGAATGCACCACCAATCACCACCTCACACTTCTTCTCATGAAGAATTTAAGTTGAAATGGTTGCGGTACCACCCAGTACCACTATTTATTCCAATTACATCTCAGACCGGACAGGAGCAGCATGCACCATGAATCAGGCTGTCAAAGACACCATCAGAATTACACATTCCTATTTCAGCGGGTCTGATGGAGTGCTGTGCCTCTGAACTATGCTGCTTGAATCAATCTCTCCTGGAAAACGTCAGGGAAGGTAGAGTGGTGGTACCTTATCTCAACAGATGCCACTCAGTGAGAACATCAAAAGGAGGCTAGTGAAGAGTGCAGTGAAGGTTGTGTAACTCTTAGAGGGGGGGTCGATGGCTGGCACGCTTGTCTCCAAGGCTTGTCAGTGTTGTCAGAGGTTCATCAGTGGAAGGATGGGCTGTTCCTCTATGCACTCTTTTTTCATTAATTATGATTCTGGACAATATGACAGATGTTTTAGAAAAGTTTGAATGAATAATATTTAAATAACAAAGAACCGTTTTATAGGATGTGAATTGGGGCAGTTCCGCTGTGGGACAGGTCGGTGTATCCCAGGCAGCTGGCACTGTGATGGGACATCAGACTGTACAGACGACTCTGATGAACAAGACTGTCGTGAGTTACACTACATTTTAAGCAAATGTCGCCGGTGGGACTACTTTGTATAGTACACATGTATAGTGTCATTCCAAAGCGTTCTGCTGATCTTCAGATAATTGCCCTTTAAATTATAAAAGTACCCATCATTAGTTTGATCCCCAACAGTGCAGTGTTACCTACTGATATGTGGTGTGTATAAAATTCTAATCTGTTATAGTTGTAATGTATATAATGTAGAAAAAAAAGTAATTATACCATGTTTGTCTAAATATAGTCATTTCTAACAGTGAGCTAGTTTAAATAATGAAATTGTGTGTGTGTTTCCACAGCTCAGGTAACATGTGATGACAGTCATTTCCAGTGTCTGAGTGATGGCGAGTGTATCCCAGTAATGTGGGTGTGTGATGATGAGGAAGACTGTGAGGATGGCTCAGATGAGAGGCAGCACTGCCGTAAGTATATTTTACACTCTTCCATAGAGCTTACAGATGTTTCATTAAAAATACAGCACAAAAATATTTGTCATTATTGGATGTATTGATACTTTATACCAAGGTATGTGAGTTTGAACAGTTCCTGTCAGGCAGTTGATGGGTTATGAGGAATTTGAGGAATTTCATGAACTTTATCTACATGAAGGTGAAATCTGAACCACCTATCTGGAGTGTGTGTTGCTAAATCATTTCTCCAATCTCTCCTCAGCTGGAAGGACGTGCACCAGCGGTCAGTTCAGCTGCAGTAACGGGGCGTGCATCCCTGGAGAATACCGATGTGACCGTCTGGCTGACTGCTCGGATGGGTCTGATGAGAGAAACTGCCGTAAGTCTTCTACAGGGTGGTTTCCTTTTTTTTTTTTTTTTTATCTTGGTCTCCTGTGGCATTTTAATCAATTTGTTAAGATTAAGAGGCTCGCTGACTGACAGAGTGGACCACAATATGCTTCTTGTTGTCAGAGGTTGATTGCAGATTCTTTGGTGGATTAGTCAAGCTGAAGTTCAGCTGCTATGCCATTATTGTGCCGACATGGTAGACTCACAGCACTGCACACTGTGGTAATCTCACAATTGCATAAAGAAAGCTGTGGAAACTGCTGCTGTTATGGTGGTGCCGTTAAATTTGCGTCTCTTATCCTTCCCATTCAGAGCTTTTCACACGGTAAAAGCTGAAAGGAGCACAGTTGTCAGGCTGATTTGAATGCATAATGCCGGCCTGATGATGGTTTAATCTTACAGATTACCCCGAGTGTACACAGTTGAGGTGTGCTAACGGGGCCTGCTACAACCGGACCCAGCGCTGCGATCAGATACTTGATTGCCGTGACGGCTCAGATGAGGCAAATTGCAGTAAGTAAATTTAGTGAAAAAGAAAAAGATTCAAGTTGAATAAAACTCCAAAACATCATTTCTAATCTGTGTCTGTTCTGTCTGTCTTTAGCACAGCACTGCAATGCGGGCCTGTTTCCATGTCAGAATGGAATGTGTGTTCCTCAACGCTACGTCTGTGACCATGACGATGACTGTGGAGACAGAAGTGATGAACAAAACTGCAGTATGTAGCGTCTCTACCCTTTTCTTTAATTAGTTGCCCAGATTGATGAACAAACATCTTATTCTCATCTTCATCTGCAGCATATCCCACATGTAGAGGGAATTACTTCACCTGCCCCAGTGGCCGCTGCATCCACCAAGTCTGGCTTTGTGATGGGGAGGATGATTGTGAGGACAACGCAGACGAGAAAGGCTGTGGTGTGTATATTGTAGTTATTTATATTTAATTCATTTGTACTGTTAGGAACAGAAGCTGCAGACATTTAGCTGGTTAATTTGCACTGAAAGAACTGGTGTTGTGTAAACCTGATTCATCTTTAGTCTCCATGGTTGGTTTGGTCGAGAGAGACGCTATGCCTGTGCTCCTTTAAGTGTGTTATTCAAATGCCTCTTTGTGGCACAAGATTGTGCAGCCCCCCCAAAGGGCTTTAGAATTCCTCCACATGGCTGTGAAGAGTGTGTGTTTTTAGAGGATGGGCTGTAGAAACCCTCTGAGCCCCCATGTGACCCCCTCAAAGCTCCACTCCCCTGCATCAATTTAAAGTGACAGTCGTTTCCTTAACAATGTCCTAGTCACACTTTCCCTGTGAACTTGTGTGGATACTGCTGCCTGCCCTTTAGACAAACTGAACAGTCAAACTCACGTTAAACTCTCTGCTTGTTGTTTCCACTTTCTCTGTATGATGCATTGGTTCTGTCTGCAGATAATGTACCACGGGAGTGTTACCCAGGAGAATGGCCCTGTCCATCATCTGGCCTGTGTATCCCCATGGATAAGCTGTGTGATGGGGCAGTTCACTGTCCTGATGGAGAGGATGAAACTAACAACACTGCTGGACGCAACTGCAGTTAGTACCAACATAACTAGCGTTGTTTCCCGTCAAATAGCTACATATACTGACGTCAAGTCTCACAGAAACTCACGGCTGTGTGTCTGTTTTTTTCAGGTATTTGGAGATGTGCCTCTCTGAGCTGTGAGCATCATTGTCATGCTTCCCCTGATGGAGGAACGTGTTCCTGTCCCTCGGGATACATTGTCAACAGCAACAATAGCCGCTCATGTATAGGTATATACCCTTCACTAACTGAAGACAATGGTAAGAGTAATTTAGGACACTCTTCAAAGTAACAGAACTTTTTTTTTCTGTGGTTTTCTTTTCCTTGATTCCATCATGCTGAAGATTTTGATGACTGCTCCATGTGGGGTGTGTGTGACCATCTGTGTGAGGACCGGATAGGCTCCCACCGCTGCAGCTGTCGAGACGGCTACGTCCTGGAGCAGCACAGATACTGTAGAGCTGACGTCTCCAGTGAGTGTCACTTTCTCACTTCCACCTCTTTGAACAGTTCTTCTTACATACAGTATGCTCTGATTTTGAATGTGTGAATGAAGGCCATTCGCATACAGGCCTTTCCTTTTTGGCAACCTCTGTGAAGAGAGTGTCTGTGCTTCATTCTGGTGCATTGTTGCGTACTAAATGTTGTTTTAGTTAGTCTCTTTCCTTTGTGGAACATAGAAAGAGTGTTGACCGAGAGGCTGACCTCTCTGCCTTTAGCTTTAGCGAGAAAAGTGTGTCATGATTGTGACTTGAAAGTACTTTACCTTCATTAGTCTGACTCAGGGATCTGAATTATGCACCACATTTTGTAACTTTCCACTGCTCTTTTAGCTGACAATGTACTCCACAAGCCACATAATGATAACATGATTTATTTGCTGTTTTTCCTTATAGCCGGAGTCCCTTCCTTGATATTCTCTAATGGCAGAGACCTGCTAATAGGTGACATCCATGGAAACAGTATACGAACACTGGTTGCTTCACAGAACAGAGGTGTCGCAGTTGGGGTGGACTTCCACTTTAATCTCCAGATGATCTTCTGGACTGACACCATCCAGAATAAGGTATTTTTTATTCTGTTGTTCATAAGATATAAATCCTCCTCTACCATGTTACATGAGGTTTTGTGGGGAGTCTTGTTGTGTAAATGCTGGAGTTAGACTGGAGCTGGCCACGACTGAATTCTTTCAGTTATCCTTTAAAATATTAGCAATGTTGATACTATAATAATGGGATAGCTGTCGGCCCCATTGCGGCTGGATCATAATGAAGGGGAAGTAGATAAGTAATGGAATCCAAATGGCCTAATCTTGAAACCTGTCTGATAGGCTGGTATGATGTTCACATACCAGGGTACAATTTTTGTAACTCGATCTTGTTCGAACTAATCATGCTGTATTTGTTTTCAGTGCCACTGTCCATTTATATGCATTCTTTGGCCAGCTAAAAAAGTCTTTGTTCAGCTTGTTCTTGCTGGTTTAAACTGCAGCCACTTGGCTGAAAAAAACGTGCACATATCTCTGACTGGGCATCTGTGTATATTAGCCACCTCCATGGCAGCATGTCAGATTAAAAGTAGGGAGAGCACAAACAGGGCATGTGAATGCAACCGGAAAGGTTAAACTACCAGGCTATTTCCACATCTTCAGTTTCTCTTTAAACAGGTCAGTTGAAAATCCTGCTTTTTAGACGTCTGGATCCTGTTTCAAAAAAAAGAAAGAAAGGAAGAAAAAAAGCAGCTAAGAGCAGTAGCTCTCTACATAGTGCCAAGGCTTCCAGTCTGAGACACTGGTGCCATCATAGTATCAGTGGGGTGGCAGCTTGTAATGTTTTCCCTTTCACACTCACATGTCTCTAGCCTACTTATCCTCATATGGTCTTTTTTAAATGAATCATTTTCCCGTGGTTGTGTAACATGTAAGTAAGCTAATATTAGCCTTTAGCATTCACAGTTAGTATATTCCATTGGCCATGTTCCACAGGGTTTTAGTGCTGTCTCACCAAACACTTGATACTCAGTACTGTATTTGAATACACTTAAAAACTGTGAAGATAACCTTTAACGTTTTCCATTCTTTCTGTAAAGAGCGACCACCTCAAGGCTAATTTCTTGACTACAATGGCATCTTTTGTGCACAGGTGTTTTCTGTGGATATGAACGGTTCCAACATGCAGGTGGTTTTAAATGTATCAGTTGACTACCCTGAGAATTTGGCAGTGGATTGGGTGAACAATAAACTGTATGTAGTGGAGGCCAGCGTCAACAGGATTGACATGGTGGACTTTGATGGAAGTAACCGGGTCACGCTCATCACTGAAAACCTCGGAAACCCAAGAGGACTGGCAGTGGACCCCACTGTCGGGTAAGCACATCTCCTAGTCTCCATCCATTTATCTATCCTCCCATTTCCAATCCCCACATTCAGTATCTGTCGTGCTCCATTGGCATGGAATAATGGGGGGGTGTTTGAGATTAGCAGATTGCCCTGGGTGGATTAGTGAGGAGCAATGTAAGTGATGACCCTCATTGTAATCCAATAGTATAGTTCATGGGGGAGGAGAGCCAGGTGGCTAGAGAGAAATTGCTTATCTTAAATTAATGTACAGCTCTTTGGGGGGAAGTGCAGCCACCCACTTGGAGGTATACTGCCATCCTGTAGATCCTAGATTTAATTAAAAGGGGAAAGTCTTTAATGTTTTTCTTGGGGTCAGGTTCAGCATTTACAGTTATTTCTGCATGCCTGACTGTATATAGCTGTCTCTTCTCCCACCTGATGGAAAACTGGCAGATTAATACACCCCCCTCCCCTCCTCTCGTAGGTATATGTTCTTCTCTGACTGGGAGGCAGTGAATGGGCAACCCGGTCTTGAGCGGGCCTTCATGGATGGAACCAACCGCTATGGGATTATTGGGACTAAACTGGGCTGGCCAGCAGGTATCACACTGGACATAGAGGCTAAGCGCATCTACTGGGTTGACAGTCGCTATGACTACATTGAAACCGCAACATATGATGGTCTGCATAGGTAAATATTTCAAGTTGTTAAAATAAAAATGGCAATAATTGTGTAACGCACATGCAATAATAATTTGAATACGTTTGATTTCTAATAGAAAAACTGTAGTCCATGGAGGTGCCGTGGTCCCACATCCGTTTGGCATCAGCCTGTTTGAGCACAATGTCTATTTCACGGACTGGACCAAGATGGCTGTGATGAAAGCCAACAAGTTCACTGATAGCAGTCCTCAGGTGGTTTATAGTACATCCCAGACTCCACATGGTGTTGCAGTGATACATCAGCTGAAACAGCCACAAGGTAACTAAATGTAACACACAAATGTACTCAGATTCTTCTTATAGTGTTTGTCAAGATCAGAATTCGTCTCATATATTTGCCGCTTAGTGGAATCGTCTTCTCTTATCTCCAGTGGCAAACCCATGCAGCGTCAACAGAGGTGGATGTGAGCAGATTTGTGTTCTGAGTCACAGGAGTGACAATGGAGGACTGGGTTACCGCTGCAAATGTCGCATGGGCTATGACCTGCATGCTGATGGGAAGAGATGTTTGGGTAAGAGAACATTTCCCTGTTTAATTGTAGTGATTTGTTACACACAAATCCTGCGATGTAAGGGTTTGTCTGAAACATACCCGTACTATAATCAACATTGGCTTCATCTTTTTTTTTTTCACTGACCTGAATGGCTTTTTTGTTTCAACTCTCTTACCTACAGCTGTGAGGCAGTTTCTGCTGTTCTCCAGCCAGCTGGCTGTGAGAGGAATTCCCTTTAACCTCTCTTCCCAGGAGGACATCATTCTGCCTGTCACTGGATCACCTTCCTACTTTGTTGGAGTGGATTTTAGTGCTGACGATGATGCTATATTCTTCTCAGACACAGCCAAAGATATCATCTATAGGCAGAAAGTGGATGGGACAGGTGAGTGTCCTCTCTGTTTCTCTTGTTTAATTAAGCATTCTAACTACTGTACAGATTCACAGGATGTCAGTAAGGAAAGGACATGGTGTGCAGAATGAAAAATGACTTTTTTAGTGTCCGTCATAACATTCTTTTTAGTGTTGAACTCTACCGTGTGATTCAGCCAGGCTTACTGGGAGTAAAGGGAGTGCATGATAGGGTGAACTGGTATTATGGGGGAGGGAGTGGACAGTAGTATGGATAGAGCAAAATAGATACCATCAACTTACATATCAGACTTAAGACAGAAGAAAATAGACATTTTTGCTATTTAGTTCCCAAACTATGCGGTGCTTAGTATCTGCTATTAATATTACTGCTGCTCTGCCAGCGGGCACAGCCAGACAGAAGAAGAAACACCGCTGCTCTGATCTGTGATGTTGCTTTTGGAGTTGCTCTAGTTTTTTCTGTCCTGTCCACAAGAAGAAAATGTAAGCTGACAGCGTATTTATTTAAATGTGTTCCTCTTTCATCTCTGTGTTAAACGGTGTTCTGACTGCTTTCATCTGCACAGGCAGGGAGGTACTGGCAGCCAATAGAGTGGACGGAGTGGAGGACCTGGCTTACGACTGGATTTCAAAAAACCTCTACTGGACCGATCCAAGATACAGGAGCATATCCGTTATGAAGCTTGCCGATAAGTCCCGGAGGGCCATCATACTTAACCTCAACAACCCAAGGGCCATCGTGGTGCATCCTTTAATTGGGTAAATCAAAATGACAGCAGAGCTAATGAGTGGTTTTGAAGATTCGCTTATCAACCTGTACAGAGAGTCAGTTTTGGTTAAGCAGGGTCAGGTTCAATGATTACACAGAATATGTGTTTATTATATATTTTTAGTAAAATAATTCTTTGCTTTTAAGAAATTTTTTGCAAAACAAACCATTTTTTTTATCCTGTTGTACACCCTAAGAGGTGCTCCCCATTCATAAACTGTTACACATCACACCACCTGATAAGAGGAATTCTTATTTAGAA
>JAVQJX010103438.1:0-15953 GCA_036025115.1 Ambassis agassizii | reverse complement strand
CCTGATTCCAAGGATAAAGGTTTTTAGTGAAAAACAAAGCTTTTATTCTATATATCTATTAGTCCATGCATGGACGTAAGTCTGGAAAAAGGAAGTTGTCACCAATTGATTGATCTTTGATCATCAATGAAACAAACAATCATCAGCTGCAGATCTAACAGACTACAGAATTATCCCACCGTTAGAGCTGAAAACAGACTGGTGAAGCATTAAAGTTGCATGTGGTGTCCATTCCGTTTAGGTGATGTAGAGTAACAAATATTCTGTCTACCTCCCCCATCCATCCATCCATCCTACCTGCAGGTCTTTGTTGAGGATGCGTCCCATGGCAGGGAAGGAGCCATCATCTCGCTGATGTTTGATGAGCCAAGACTTAGCTGCATAAAGCTCCTCAGGGTCGATGAAGATGAAACCTCGAGACTGAGCAAAGGACTTCAGCACAAATGCTGTCAGCCTAAAGGAAGGACAGGTGGAGGTGGATGAGAGAGACAGAAACAAGACTGGTGAGGGTCCAAAAAAAGACAACTACTGTAACTATTTCAATGGAGTGAGACGTTTTTCAACAAGTCACACTCTTTTAACCTGTCAGCAGAAGGACATGGGGCTGATAGAGAAGAGCATAGATGGTGTGAGTGTCCAAGAGGACTGGTATGTATACATGGATCTGAAGGATTCCAAAAAAAAAAAACCAAAGGAAGAGATGAGGGGAGCAGATGGGTGCAGTGAGGTGTGATCGTTGCTACAGGATGCAGCAGCAGTGCTTTTGAGAAATGTGAAATCGTACACGGGCCAATCATTTCTGGTTGTGAGTAGAAGATTCCCCAAAAGCATTCTGCAACTTATACAAACATGTATCCCAGGGACGAAGGTTGTGAATGTGGCTGGCCTGGGAGTGCAACTGAAAGTTTATGAGCTGTGGTTTTAGTGGGCCACGGTGGAGAAGAACCAGGGGAGCAACGGAGAAAGGCCAAGGTCAGCCTTGGGGGACACGGCTGAGCTAATAAACATACACTCATCCATAAACAACAGACCTCCCGGTAGTTTTTGAAAGCTGAAGTCTTCGGGCCAGGAACTGCTCAGTGACAGCAAGACATTCCATTACAGCAGCCCTGACCATAAGTAAGTGACTTACAGGATGAGGTAAGCTGTTTACCAAAAAGAAAAAAAAATCCCAAAACTGAAATAAAGGAATAAACAAACAGGCCACACTAGATTCTCAACACAACAAGTGAGATCACAATCTCAGAAAGAGCACCAAGGGGGGGAAAAAGCACCTCTCTCTCATAAACTGAAACATTAAATCTTCCCTGGCTGGATCCAGGATCATGCCTCCCTTGAGACATAACTATGGATGAAGCCACATGCCTGCTGGAATTTTTATAATGTTAAGTAATATTGTGTCACTGGCTTTAAATGCTGGTCCATGGGGAAAGGTACTGGAAAGTGAGTGTACATATGATTTGGGGAAGGAAGGAAGCCCCTAGACATGCCCCCCCCCCCCATTCTTTCCCTTGTTTTCTAACTCCCCCTGCCAAATCCGCTCCCTGAGCTACCCTTATCCAGCTCCACACTTCAAAGGGTAGATCAGAAGAATTTCTTACAATACATTGGTGTGCTCCACGATAAAGCCCAGGTTGCTAAGCTTTGAGGGGAATGTTATGAGCTGGAGAAAGTGTTCCCCTCTCCTTTAAAAGGCTTTTTTTTTTAAACAGATAAGTCTCTGTGATGATAAATGTGTGAAACATTTACACACGGTCAGCTAAGCAACAGCAAAAGAAAGTAAGAAACGCTGGTGAAGGAATGGAAACTAACAAATATTAAGTTAATACAGTAGCACATATTGCTTCTTTCAATCTCTGGTATTCAGCCCCGAAACACTGCTAACGCTGTCAGATCACTAAATGCCATGCCAGCCTCAACATGTAGAGCCATGGACCAAGATAATGATATAAGGACGGAGCAAACCTCTGACACAAAAAGCAGTCGTTTACTTTAGCCCGAAACATGCTTTTCATTCTTAAGATAAAAATTCTATTTTAAACCAAACACCAAGCAGCATTTTGGAATGACAAAACAGTGAATGAAACTGTGGATATATGCGTATAGTGTCACCAAGCAAGCCCAATGCAAAAAGGGGAGTCGGTTCTAACCAGCTTTTTACCATTATAACATTAGAACTACTGTGTACTTCTCCTCTATTTACCCACAAGCCCCCTTCTTAAGCAAGCTGCAGGTCTGCTGCTCAAACTCTTTTCTGAATGTCACAGAATTCACTGTAATGCCAGACTCCGATGAGCAGAAGGCACAGACAGAGTTAATAATGGTAGAATTTGTGAAAGGTGCTTCTTTTAGATGAAGTCACACAAGCGTTTGTACAATCAGACAAATGTTTTGGGCCACACATGGACAGAGGAGTCACTGCGTACATACTTCATGACCCAAAAAAAAGAAACAGGAAAAAACAATCGCAGCCACTTGCATAGAGTAACAGCGACAATGTTTGCAGCTGTGTGTAAACATGCACTACATAGACAGTGAATCAAATAGCAGCCCCGATTTACTATCCGATTCAGAAACATACTCCTTCTTTGTCTGCAGCTTGTGAATAAAATGAAGTCGATGAACTTTCAGCCCACTCTGTGAAGTGTTAACAGCTCTGGCATCAGAGATGGCAGCACTGCACACCAAAACGGCACCACCAGCACTTGTCATTATGTTCACTCATTTCATTAGATCCTGTCCATTCCCGCTCAGATGCACTTTTACACGATGGGATACATTAACACTGCATTACAGCAGGTAGTAAAAGCATTGCTCTACTCATGAACCCTGGAACTAAAACAAAAGCTGGGCTTGTGTTGGATGCAAACGTGTTGTTGATGGATTCATAAAGTGTCTGATGCTGGTTTACTGAAGGTTCACCATCTGTGCTGTGCCCACAAACCACACTTAGTGCCCTGGGCGCCAAGGAAAACTCCCAACCGCTGCTTGTTACATCCTCATATCCTCTCACAGTCATCAGGGGAAGAGTTCAAGGTTTCTGTAGTGGTTTAATGTTACCAATTACATTCAGGTAGTGAGTCATTAGGAGGCACGCACCGCTTCTATTTTTTTTAAGCCATGTCAAAAAAAAAAGGTAAAGAACCATTTGGTGAAGTGGCTCCAGACAAACTATTACACTGTCTCCAAAAGTGGCATTAAGAGCTTGTCAGTGGGGCCAAAGCAGCATGGGTCCACTCAGTGGCACGGATATGAACCCAGATTAACTGCAAATAAATCTTGACAACTTTGTCTACCTCAGGGATCCAATTATGCAGTTTGTTTATGATTCTCTGCCGTTTATGTAACCTGCTGTTTCACAGTGCTAGCTCTATTAAATATCATGATACCCACCTCGGCTCATAAATCAACCTGAGGTATGCACGTTGTGCGTGGGCCTCAAAATACAAGCAGTGGAGCTCCCCATTGAGAGGACTGATTTCAGATTTATAAATATTAAGAAGGTTCTGTCTGACTGCCTGTCCCCATGGAGTGTAAACAAGAAATAAACATTAGGAGGAAAAAACTCAGCAGTCATTTAAACACACCAAGAGGAATAGATTCATTCGAGCACAGCGTACTTATATTCTGATAAAAATTTCATTGCCCTGGCCATCGACCTACAGTATGTCCCAGTTAGAGCGGAAGAATGTGGCTACAGCTACACACAGCCTGTAGGAGTTGTGCAAACATCAGCAGCTACACCTATGATGACTTACCACATGCTGCCAGAAGAATCCCTTTCTCCAAAGGCACTGTATGATCCATCCTGCCGTTTATATGTCAACTGTCTCTGGTAGCCTGAATAAAATCAAGAATCAAGAAAAGGAGAGATTCAGCCAAAACGGAGTCACAAGAAATGACCACAATTGTCCAACAAAACTGTTTTCTATCCATCACTGCAGACGCCTGTTTAAAATACATTCGTATCACCGTTAAATAGCAGCTTCCATACACTTATTTGTTTTTTTGTTATGTCAACAAAGTGGAAATAAGAGGTGCACAGAAGTGTAAAAATTGAACCTTCAATTTTCTGTATGGTATTTTTCTGGTCTTAAAATTGTTGTGAGGGACTTAAATGTATAAATGAAAACATCAAGTGTGCTTGGACATGCCCGTGTTGTCCCTACATATACAATGAGGAGATTTATACAACTGTACCAAAGCAAAAAAAAAAAAGAAGAAAAAAAAGTTAACCCTAATTTTACCATTAATGTCAGAAATAACTCGTCCTTGTGCACAGTTCATTCATCCTGCATGCCAGAAATAACTATGAATATGAGTAGGTTTCCCTTCAAAACAGGAGATCTTTGAGCTTAAGTGAAGAAAACAGAAGAGAAAAAGCTGAGTAACAACATCAAGCTTCATGTTCCAGTCTGTGATCCAAAACCATTCAGTGCTGGCCAAGGCCACAGTTCCTCTGACAAGAAGTTCACAGTTCCACAAACAGAAGTCATTATCCAAGGTAAACTTCACTCCAATACTTTCCCGAAAGCCCAACAACAGTACACAACGTGCCAACAATTAGAAAACATTCCTTCCTCTCAGCAGGAAGCCACACTGTGCACCTCCGGGCCAGGAGGGATTTGATTTGTTGAGAGTCATGGCACACTCTTGAAGAGCTTAACTGACTTAAAGAGCTGTTAGCTAAGCAGAGGTGCGTCAGCAGCAGGTATTTGGGAATGCAGCAATCTTTGGATCAACATGTCATCAAAGAAGAAGACACGGTGCTCTACTGAAAGTGATTCTCATCTCACGGTCAACATGAGCATGCAATGTAAAAGACAAAAAAGGCAACAAGCTGTGTTTTTGAGGCAGCTCCAGCTTTTGTACCTTGAAGTAAGTAGTCTGTTGCTTCATTCTCGACCTCAGGGCTGAGCTGCCTGGTCTTCTGCAGGTACTTCAGAACAAAGACGTTGGGGGCAAAGTGGATCATGTTCTGCTCACCACACCCGAAGGGCAGCCTCAGCAGCTTGTCCAGGTTGTTTAGAGTCGGCCCCATGACATCTCCTATAACACACATTAGTCATTCGTATTGAAAAACAAATGAAAAAATGACGAATAAGAAGCATTTTAAAATGGTTTACCAATCATAAAGGCAGTGGCTCTTTCTGAGCCAGGCACCATGTTGTGCGGGACCCCCAGTGTGAAGGCTTCATTGTGGTTGTCATCTGAATCTTCTTTCCTCCAGATCTTAAACTCCCCAACTGAGCCCCAGCCTGTTGAAAAGCCGATATGTCGCACCTGGAAGGACAAAAAAAATGTTCTTGTTAAAATCATCTGTTGAGATTAAGTTTGTGAAATTTTAGAGTTATGCTATAAAAGAGTCAAACCTGTCCTGAGAACTGGCCTGCCCACTGGAGGATCACTGACTCATTGGATGGATGTAAACCATGGCCCACCTGGAGAGATTAATGCAGAGAGGCTGAGGCCAAACACTTCTGAAAGATAGCTGGCTACATGTTTTATTCATCGCTCATACTACAACTCTCTTTAATAGACAGCAGTAAAAAAAAAAAAAAACATGAATAAGCAAACTGATACAGTTCCCTTACAGCTGGTCCTTCTGCCAAGTGTTGGTGAGGCCAGTGTGACTCATGCACCTCCCCCAAACAATCACAAAAACAAACATTCAAGCAGGCCCATGTAGAGCACACTTCCTCTCTGCTACAAGAGTTTAATTTCGTAATCACATTAAACCAAAGACCATGCAAAGCCGAGCCCTACAACTCATCCACCCCAAAACGTCCACCAAAAAAAAAAAACAGATGAATCTCTTTGGGCTGTAATGTGCGCGCTTTTAATTGCTGCCTTTGGTGAATGATGCGAGGCTAATGCTGGGGCTGGGGCCTGGGAGTGGTGTGCCAGCCACTGACTGCCATGGATCACAGAGTGTCCTCAGTGACATCAGCCTGTTAAGCGTGACCTTACAGGACACCAGTAAAACTGGCGCCAGTTCTCCTAACACACAGACCCCATGGCCGGGTGAGTGTTTTTCACTCACTTCCCTTTGTGTCAACGATCTGAACTCAGATGTGTTACACTTGTTTGTGCACAACATTGCAGTGCTTTATTTATCTTCCTACCTGCACCACGCCTCCCTTCCAACTGATCCAGAAGCTGCGGAACTCATCCCAGGACAGGATGCCTGAAGTGGGGACGCTGACCAGGGGCTCACCCATCTTACCCAAGGAAATCCAGGAAAGCGTGTTCTGCCTACCGCCGAGTACGATCTCCAGCATCTCTGCGCTGTCATGGGGACTGGCAGACAGCGCAAAGTGGGCATTGTTGTGGGTCTTCACCGCCACCTGGAACTGGTTCATCCTTGCAGGCTTTTTCACATACTGATACTCATACTTGTTAGGGGTGGAAATGTGAATCCTCTCTGTCAAGAGGAACACACAAATCACGGAAAATCCTGAAGAAATTAAGAGTGTAACGTGATATTAGAACCATTTCTTTACACTGACCATTAGGACAGAAGAAGACGCTGTAGGTGTACTCTCTTGGCAGGCCTTCTGGCTGCAAGCATGAGAACGTCACACAGCAAAACTCACACGTCAAATACATGTAAAGAGGCTCTTCACTATCAAGCTGATGAATGTCAGCTTTCTCACCTCCACCAGGACAGTCCTGCGGACATAGTCCAGTCCGGTTGGGATCCTTCTATCATCCACGTCGTTTCCTATTTTTCCTGTTGGGATTCCGTCGGAGCAGCAGCTTGGCTCACTGTAGGCAATGGCACGAGCTATGGAGGCAGCACAGAACAAAGTCAGCTGTCCCTTCTTTTAAATTCATCCATGGAATCAAAATCACTCCTGGTGGATAATTCAATTCATACACCTACTGCACATACGCTGAAAGTGGAACTGGGTCAAGGCAGCAGGTTAAAAAACATGGGCTGCCAATAAAGTTGGTGGCTTTCAAACATTTAATGTACCGCTTTAATAAACTGTACATCATATTACAACGCTGAGTGCTGTGATGTCAATACCTGGATAAGGCCCTTTGTCTAATGTTAATTGTGTACAGCAACATATATTACACAGGACAAACACATCTATAAAAGGACTCCCAGTTCTCTTGCTGGGGAGTACATTGGAAATGTGGCCAAGTGCCAATGGCGTCTCTTTGTGTGTGTGTAGTGAGAAGGAAACACAAGGGGCCAGGGGACTAGGAGTGGGGCCATGGGGGGCCCATTGACCGCCAGTGACCTGCAAACTCATCAACATGCCACTGAGTGTCACAGCACAGCTCTGGTTACCCCCCCACTGCTGGCCCGCTTTGTTTTCACATGTGCTCTGGTGGGGACTATTTGTAACCTGGGTGGGTGACCAGATCACACACAGCTCAGCTCCTTGGCCAGCAGAGCTCTCCCAAGTCAAAGCAGGCCTGCCTTTTTGTGAGGCACCACACTGAGGGGGCAGATGTCCCAGTGAAAGGATGCTATTGTTTTTACTGTGAGTGCCACACACACTTAAGAATTCAAATAACAGTCTTTCCATGATCCAGCACTATCTAATCTGTATTGTTTACACAGCATCAAAACCCTGAATCATTCGCTCACAACAAATGCTGACCCGCTTCCTTCTTTCGAAACATGTGACGAGACCAAAACGGACCCATGCACGACTACTCTGGCTCTGCCTCATGATTCCAGTGTCAGTGTTTTAACATTCTCCACTGAAAACTGTACAGGTAAATGATTATGAGGTGCTCTGTGAGTACCTGTGATGTTAACAGATCCCAGTTCAGTGAAAGACAACACAATGGATGTAGGAGTAGCTTCTCCGGGAGCCACACACTTCTTTCTGGTGAGGTGGTGCTTTCCGGGATGGCCAACAAATTTGATGCCCTTTGGAACTGATACTTTCACATGAACCTGTTGGAGGAGGGAGGAGAGAGCAGACGAATTAGAGGCAATCGATCTCCTCTGACAGCCCGCAATGACATCATATCTGCTCGGCACGCCTCTCCCTCACATAGCGTGTTTCCTTCAAAGCCCTGAAAGCGAGGGAGAATTTTGAAATCACATTGTGAATTTTCCATGCTGACTGACTCATGCTTCTCAAGCTCCCTAAAGGATTAAGTTCCACTCATCGTCCAATTTTCACAGGGCTCAGTAATGCAGAGGGATCTTTTAACTGTTCTTTATCCACATGCCACAAGTCATAAATAACCGAGCAGAAAATATAGGAATCACATGTTGCCGGGGTGGACATCAAAGGAAGGGCTATTCTGGTTTGCATATTCACCTAACATGACATCAGGGCAGCACACGCACAGGCCATTTACCGGGCTCATCTGCAAACATCATGATGTCATCTGTATGGAGTGCAGGATGGACCCATTTAAGGCCAGGATGGAGCTTGGAGGGTTCTTCAAAGTGCCGAAACATACTTGTGGGCTAATCTCATGTCTTGAAGACCTATGTTTCTTTTGAAATCCCTGAGCACCACTGAGACCTACCTATTTACAGTTACTCTAAGGGAATCACAGTTTATGAGACACTGTTTTCATTTTACAGTCAATAAAAGGATTTCATATACAATTTAGTCTTCATTTCAAGCACTTATCCATGCCTTTTTTTTATTATGATTATGGATTTACTTAAAATTGTTTAGCAATTGAAAGACATACTGAAGTTTTGTTAAAGATCTTATCCCTATAGGATATATAGGCTCCGATCATAGCGGATGTCATATTGATGTTTAGATGAAGCTCAAGGACAGTATATACCTTTGAAATAGTAACTGAATAGTAACTTGGTTGAAATGACTCTTTATCAGTCACTTTATTTTGAAACCATTAGAAGTCTGTATTTGGTGGCCACCCTCTGAAATGCTGCTTACACACCCCATCTTCAGAAAAATGTAAAGTCTTCATTCTCTTACCTCAGAACAGGTAGGTAGGTAGTTGTAGACGGTGAGGGGAACTTTGGTCTGCTCCCCTCTGATTAAGCTATAGGGCAGCGTGAAGTCCACAAAGAAGTTCTTGAAGGTACGAAGCTCTGCTCTCTTTGCTAAACCCAGGCCCTTCTCCTCAGACAAACCAACAGCTTCTACCACCCATGCGGTGATGGAATCGGGCACATCCAGGTGCAGCTCAGCCTCACCTGTGTCCGAGCTGTCAGACATGACACATTCAGATACAACATGAGTGTGTGTTGCATAGTGAAATGAAGAAAAAAAAATACTTTATTGGTTGCAATTAACACACAAGCAATAAAAAGACACTGGCTACAGTACAAGGACGCGGTTGATGAAGATTACTTTTATGTTGGTAACACCTGTGTCAACAACACCTGCACCAAAGTAACTACAGCAAACTGGAGAGATGTGACGGACAGTCAGGTGTTGATCCAATCTGCTTCTTTGAATTAAATGAGCTGAAGTCATTATTGGCGCTGCATATTTAATGTTGGTCTTGGCAAACTGTCACAGGACATTAAAAACTGCATGTATGCCTTTTCTTTTGATCAAACTTGCCCACAATCCTTTTTAATAGACTTTTTTTTTTAAAAGAAAATCAGAGCTTTGCACTTCATAGGAAATTAGTAGAGAGCCAATGTCCCATCCAAAGGAATCAAGCATATGGAAATCTATGGGCAATTCATTTATATTGGCAAGAAAAAGAAGCTTTTGAGAAAATAAGAGTCTGTTCCAAGATTAAATGAGGCACCCTCACACCCAGAAGAGGAGGGGGGAGGCAGGATGGAACGTCAGCCTTCTCACATACAGCATCCTTCCATCTTTATCCTCACTTTTCTTCGTCTTCTGTTTGCTTAAACTGCTGTTCAAAGCTTTACCATTCCTTACTTTCATCTCCTCTTGTCTCCTATATCTCAATCTGATGCACCTGATATATCTTATCAAAGGCATGCAACACACACACACACACACACACACACACACACACACGAGAAATATTTATATAAGGACTTAAATACCTGACGTTGAGGCAGTGCCACACCCAGGTCTCTGGGAAAAATGTGCGCCTCCGCTTCTCTGCTCTGCAACAAAAACACAATCTGACATCAGTAAAGAGTCTCAGCTGTTCTAATAAAACAACACCATAATTGGAAAATGTATTATTCGGAATTCCACACTGATATCCACTAAGTCACATCATGTGTTTCATGTTCATCTCTAGAATGAGGAGCATTCGCGGCATTGTGGAATGTAGGGCTAAAATACGGGCAATCTGAAGAAAGTAATTTCTTCTGTCATGTTTTTCTGTGCTTGTCTATTACTCACTCCAGAAACCTTATTCAACCCATGGATGACAAATACTTCAAAGTGAACAATGAGAATATCATTTCTATGATCTTGAAGTAATTATTGCTCTCTTATGGGCTTGCTTTCAAATTCATTGTTTTCAGTGCATATAGCTGTGTGTGGTCCTGTAAAGGATCCTCATGAATTTTCCTCAATAATGGAGAACGTAATACATTCACCACTGCGATGCTCCACACAAACACAAAGGTCATTACTTTAATCCTTTAAACAACCAATATGTGCATATTAGCAGCTGAACGTCCTTCAGCCCGACATGAAATTCCAAACAGATTCCTCCTTGTTAGGGTTTTATGACAAATGGTTGTTGACAATTACCCTTCATCATCTCTGCTGTGCTTGTTTCACAGTCCTTGTTTTGCTGCATTTTTAGTAGTCACATTTACTTGCAGCACATTTTTGGTTAGAGATACAGTGTGGAGCTGGTGACCTTAGAGAGGCTGCCTCTTCAGCGCTTTACTTACCTGGTTGCGGGGCGGGGGTGCATGGCGGCCACTACAGTGGAGGTGTGCGGCTGGAAGGCAGGAACGGCCTCATCCGTGTACATGCCTCCGCTCTGTCTGTGGTTCAAACTCACCATGTCTGTCATTACAACCAGCCCTGTTTCCTGTTTTAAACATACAGAGAAATGAAAACACACGTTATGATTTGTTTTTTTTTTTATTTATCCCTATAACAATACTGTGGGTTGTTTAACTATGTGTGTGTCCTCACTGTGAAAGCAAAGCGTGCGTCCTTGGTGATGTCCCAGTGCCACGGGAACACAGACGACCGCCTGCGTCTCTTTGATGACAGCCCGGGCCACCAGAAGTGCCCGTCATCTTTAGGAATGCCGAAGGCGTCTGAAACGTCAAAGTCTGCCAGCTCTTTAAACACCTGCAGGGCCGAAACACACAATGTATACAAACGCATACAGTGATATTATGACACGCAAATACAGCTCTCATCTACTCTATAAGCTTTACTTTAATTTAATGATTTTTTTAGGCACCTTGTCAGGACTCAGCTGGAAGTCGGGCTTCAACAGATACAGACTCTTATCCACAGTGGCCACACAAACACAGGAGCCCCTCTCTCCTCTGACATGCAGAGAGACCCGGTCCCCTGGCGTCGACTCATTAGCTGACATAGAAACAGATACCTGCAATCAAATCAACATGAGAAACACAACTGATATTCATACAAACACTCAACACTCCACAGAAGTCTACATTCATAACACTGAACTGGGTTATTGGTTATTAATTACAAGTTCAGCAAAGGAGACGTCTCAGAAAATAGTCATTGCTGACCATCTTCAAATTGTTGATTTTGCTTGTGAACAAATGCAAAATCAAATAAATAAATAAATAAAACACACAAAATAAAAGTTTACTATTAAACTTTGAACAAACTAAATACTGAGTTATTTCAGCACTAGTTGGCAGTGTTGACAGATCCACACTGGTAATGTGTGTGTCATTTGGAAAAACATCAGTCCAACAGCTTTGTGCAGGAAGATCTAGTGAAAAACAACATGACACTAGAGTGGAAAACTACAGCCTTTGAAAGAGGGAGGGATGGTGAGAGTCGACCTTAAACTTTCACACATCAAGACTATTTCTCACCAGCATGCAGTCACAAATTAGCCCTGTTAATCGGTTCCGCTGCCCTCCTTTCACCACTTGGTAACCTGTCATCCTCTCCTGTCATGACCCCACTTATCTGCCTGCGGCCTGCACGGCCGCTGTCTCATCCTGCCTTCACAACCCCCCCTCGTCTGACACACATACACACACAGTGTTGTAAGGGCATACCAAAGAGCTGTAAATACTTCAGGGAGTTAACTCCACCTAATGCAGGCAGGAACTGGGGAGCTCTCCCAGGCCAACACAGCTGTTTGTTTACAGACATTACACTGTGGTGTAATGGCTGGTGCATGGATACTTAGGCTCAACTCCAAAATGTATACAGTGCGCACCCTTTTTCCAGGTTTTAATAAATAGTTATTTTAACAGAAAAAGCCCTACATTTACTTTATATCCAAAATGTAAACATGTGTACCAATACTTTTCACTGGATAAATTCAAGAGAATAATGACAATAATTATCTTTCCAAACCTGGTTCTCAAACTCGGGCTGGACAGGGATTTGCAGACTGTCAGTGACGCCCTCGCCGTTTTCCCTCACATAGTAGACCAGCAGACGGCTGAGAGGTGCCATGCTATGACTAACTGGGAAACGTAGATATGACACACAGCTGTCCATCTCAGCCTGCGAGGAAGAGCCTGCAGAGTGACGGAAAATAGGAAGGAGATTGAAGTGACACAGTTTCCCTGAAGTGCGATAAAGTCTGGCTTGTTTTTTGTTTTTTTTAACGAAAGTATCAACGTGATATAAATCCATCCTCTACCAGGAGCAGAAGGAGGCAGGTGGGTGGTGTGAATGTTCTTGTCAAATGTGACCGTTGCCCTCTTTCCTCTGTGAGAGCCTATCAAGATGGCCGGCTGCTGTCCTGACAGGACGATGTTCCCCCTGGATGCCACCTCATAGTGCAGGGTGAAGTTACAGGGACAAGTGGATTTAAGAGCTACTTCTGCCTCTTGACCAACCTGTACACACACAAACATACAAATATACTTCCACTCACACTCCAGATCTCATGAACTTTTGGACCAAAAAAAAGGGTTAAACTTGCCTTAAGTGAGGCACTGGGGTTCTGGATCTGAATGTGACACCTGCTGGGAGAGTACCAACTGCTGATGGAGAGGTAGCTGGGCAAATACTGGTCACTCACTATCTTCCCATCAATGGATGTTACTTTGGTCTACACCGATCAAAAAAAAAAAAAAAAAAATTTATAAGAAAAAGGCTTAAAACAGCTTTCTCACACCAGTCTGTAAAGGAGTGCTGCTACAGCCACTGACCTCAAGCCAGACATACTGGGCAGCAGTCGGGATGGATGGGATCTCAAAGGTGACCTGGCCGTCCTTGGAGATCAGTTCACTGGTGTAGACGTTGTCCTTGGGCGTCAGCTCTGCCTTAACACGTACCTTCACCCCATCAGCTGGGCTCCCATCAGGGTAGGTGACCTCAATCTACAGAGCAGGAGCAAAAAGAGAGCAGCTAATCTACTGTCCTCTTTGATCGCGTGGGTCCACGGTGCCAACAACGAGCAGGCTCACCTTCCCTTTGTAAGGCAGACCAGGTTTGAACTGTTTGCGAGTGTCTTTGGAGTACTTGACGTCAATGAGCTGTTTATGGACTGGTGTTGAATCATCAAATGTGGTTTGATGGCTTCCATCTATGCTGCTCACCGATGCCCAGATGCTAACCGTGCCCCTGAAGTGATCCGCTACATCCAACGGCATCATGTCTTTGACGCACAGACTGAAATTTGCAGATCCTTTGATCTGAAGACAGAAGTGATATGGTACATTCATACACATCAGTATATTTCTCAGTATCACTGTCTGTCACCTGCTGGCTCAATTAACTGACCTCCATGGTTTTAATTACAGGATGGCCCATCTCATGGCGGTAGTAGCCGACTCCATTTACGGTCATATTCACTGTCAACTTCCCAGTAACTGGTTTCCCAAAGGTATACCTGTACACCAGCAGCATATCAGAGTTTCACATGGATCAAGCTTTTATTCTGGAGGACACATTGTCCTATACAAGTGAGGTACAATGCTGCATTTGGGGAGACGTACCTGGCCCTGACCGTGGCCTGTTCGCATGTGTTGAGATCACGGATGTAGCGTGGTGGATCAATCACCAACACAAACTTGGGCATCACTGTGGATGATGGAACAGTTTTGTTTTTTTTAGTATTTTGCTGTCTCATACAACACTGTACAAATGCCCCCCTGCATGGATGAAAGATATTTTTTCACAAGTAACACTTGAAAAATTAAGTAGGCGCACAAAAAAAAAAGATACTGGAACATAGAACTGTAACTGCATGTCTCAGCAGTACAGGTCCTCACCATATTTCTGCACTTCAAAGGACTTGTTATAGGTGTGGCCCTGCACCTCCACAAAGATAAACCACTCTCCAAACACAGGCTGGTCAGACAGAGGGAAGCTCATGTTCACAACCCCTGTGAGAGGGACAGAAAGTTAACAAATTAATATTGATAAACCAAACATATTCAAAACATATTTAGCAACTTATATCTAAAATGAATTACGCTCATGCCATACAGTGACAGACACACTGTACTGTAGAAGCAGCTTACCGCAGCAGACAGATTTGAGGCCTTTCCATTGGACCATCCTGGATCCTCTTGGATCCTGAAGGATCACATTTTGGAAATGTTGACTTTTTCATAATGGAAATGTGCAGAACTACTGAATATTTGTCATCATAAAGCAATATTTGAAGACCTGTGCTGAAAATGAACTTAAATGATAGAGTCTGCTCCTCAATAACTCAGATACAAATAAACCAGCAGCATCTGTTTCCTTATGTTAGCTGTTAGCTACGCACACACGTTGTTCAGCTTGAGAAAAGAAGAGAAGAGCAGAGGTTGCTTTCATGTTGTTTATCCTTGTACTGTTCCAAAGAGCGCCCTGTTATCTAGGTGAGCTGCCCTGACTTCTGCTCTGTAATCTCCAACCAAAGCTGGGAAATAAAATTGCCACTGTCCCCTCCCGGATACAGCTCTGCCAACCCTGGGTGGTCCTGCCAGCTTCCACTCACCAAAACATATGCCTCAATCTGCAAAGAATAGAAAAACAAAAAAGAGAGACAGAGAAAGAAAGAGAGAGAGACAGAGAGACACAGAGAGAGAGAGAGAGAAGTGCAAGATGGTATGAATTAGATAAAAATGATAAAGCCCACAGAGGATCCTACACTTCATCCCAACGTTTCACCCCACTCATTCCTTATCCAACAATCATCCATCTGTGAAAGTGCTGCTCTTTACCTGGAACAGACCTTTATAGAAGCAAACATCAATAAACTGTCTGTCTGCACAGTTGCAATGTATATTTGGAGCTATTTCTAACATTCCAAGAGAGATGACTGCAGCTGGGCTTCTGTAAATACATGACTGTACATTTCTCTGTGCTCAGCGTGGACTGCGTTTCTAAGGATTGCTATTCTTTTCGGTTTTAATCATGACATAAATTTTGAATTACCTTGTCATTCACCGGCCTCATGTCGGGGGTGACTGTGTAAACATTGATGAGCACTAAAGAAGAAAACAGAAACGCATTGTTGTCATTAATACACCACCAAAATAATCAATATGAATATGAATTAAATTGATTTCTAAATTACGTGAATACACTCTTATACCTATATATTAGTTCTCAAGCTCAAACCCAGCATTGTCATGGCCATCTAGTGACTGACCTTCATACACTATGTCCTATCCTATACCACAATGCTCTGCATTTCTGTGTGATTAACCGATTAACTACCAGGTGCACTATGAGGGAACCTTTATGTTTGGGTTTGTAGATGGGCTTGTCGGTTTGGATGAAGACAGCCGTGCCCTTGCTCTCCACTGTGACGGTGGTGTAGTTGTGGAAAATGTACCCTCCCTCTGTGAGGTGACGGTTCCCCCACACCTTCAAATGGGCCTGACCTCTCAACCCAGAGGGAACCTGACGAGCACATAAACACAC
>JAVQJX010103437.1:0-10606 GCA_036025115.1 Ambassis agassizii | reverse complement strand
AAGTTAGTTAAGTAGATAGTTAAATACACCCGATGTCTTCTCCAAGAGTCACTGGATTATGTCCCTTCTTCGAAGCCAAAGCTTATAAAACTAAAATGTACAGAAAGTCACTAGAGTTTCTCACATCACATATCAACACATATTTATGGACTTGAGAGTTCCCATAGAGTCTCACATTCGTCATAAAATGTCTGCTGCGTCCTCACACGTCTCTGTGGGTGTCTGTGGCCAGGTGAGAATGCCATCGTGATAGTGGCCGGTGCCAACACGCTGCTGGGCGGAATGGAGCTACAGGAAGCACTCCCAGCTATCAGTCATGCAAAAGTGCTGGTGTGCCAGCTGGAGGTCAGTCCACAGACGTCCTTGCAAGCACTACGCATGGCTCACGACAACAAAGGTCAGTCAGTGCCACTGTACCGCATCTGTTTCCATATCATATGTGCAAGTTCTTCTACAGTTAGAGCAAATGAGTTAATTAAACGTTATAAATTACATATTACATAATACAGAAGAGATGTATACCATAACTGTGTTTATTTTCATTTGAATTACTTTATCATTAAAAGGTTCATGTTGTCATTTGTTTGCTACCAGAAGAATTAAGGCTGTTAATAATGGAAGTTAAAAAAAAAACCAAACAACTGACAAGCCACGTTTGGAAAAGTAGATTAAAAAACGTTGCAGTGATCATTGTGGATTTATGGATCTTGGTATTTATAGGTCAAAGAAAATCTGTCCGCAAAGTATCAAAGCGTCCATAGAAACTTCTTAAACCACAATAAAATCCACTTGTCTTCAGGCCATCTGTGTGCTCAGCAAGTCCCAGACCCACATATATTTTTTGCCAAAAAATGACTTTATGCACTGCTTCTGTCCTAATCCTTCACAACCCTGTTGAGCCTGCTCCTCTGACCAGGGGACCTCACTGAGAAAAGGTTTTAGACAGAAGGAAGAGAAGAGGATAAATAAAGATATCTTGTGTCATCTTGTCACCTTCTATTCAAACTGTTGCTCAATCTGTTGCCAGCTAGCTGGTTAGCTAGTGTAGTGTAGTTAAAATTCTAACATGTACCTTAAGATCATTGATCTTGTCAAAGTCCAACGCTGGTATATCATAGGCAAAAGAAATACAATCAGTGTCCCTGGAAAACATTCCTGTCTGTATTCTACAGTTTATGACAGAGGCTTATCTCTGACTCCTCTAATTTGTTCATATTAAGTGTGAGAAGTGGACAAAAGTGTTTGTCTTTGTCTATGCTGCCTATGATCTACATCAACCGGCATGTCTTTACTCACATTTCTACACATTTCTACGATTCATGTAATCCTTCCACCCTTCCACCCTCCACCTTTCTTTGATAACCAGGTTACTGAGATAATCATCTTTAACAGCATCCTATTATTAGCAGCTCTCCGCGTCATTCGAGACGTCTGGGGAGCCTCTCGCCCCTGTCATCAGGGCCCGTCGTCCATAATCGCTCACTGCAGGCTGCCAGTATGAAGGAGTCACTGCCATAGCCGTGTTGCAGATGGGATACCCAGATGGCCTTGCTGAGCATCACCCTCTCTTACCAAGCCCCCCTCCTCACTGCATCGACTGTACCACGAGATTAGGCTTGGCACTTGGCGCCAGAAAAGAGGCAAGACAAGCGAAGATGCTTGGCAAAGATGCCACCTCGACGATACAGCACCAGAGCATTGCGTAAATGGAGTTCTCTAGAGAGATTGGGTGTTAATGGGTTTGGCGGCTGGGACTTAATGACGCGGGGGTGAAGCGGCGCTCAAATTACGTAAATGTCACCATTGAGCCACATGTACTGTACTGAGGATTTCAGTTCTTTGAAACATTTGTCAATATAACCTATTAAGAAGAGTCTATTCTTCATATACATGTATGTAGTTATTTAAATGGAGAATATCTGTGTACGTGCATAATATATTGCCATCGAGCATCTAATATTGAGAAGTGAATAGAATTGAATCAGCTCTATGAAATGAGGAAATTGTGGGGGTTTCTAGTTTCACTCTTTCTTCTTCCGTTTTCACCCCGTCTTCCTCCTCTCTTCCTTGTCTAAGCAAGAAGCTGCTATTATATTTCTCAGCAGATGCAATTAGAGCCTCTTAAAGCCCTTTCACATACTCACTGATGACTCATTTCTTTTGTGTAGCGTCTGCATGCATGTTATAGTTTGAGTGATCTCTGTCTTACTGTGTTTTCACTCTCTGTCCTTGTTTTCCATTCACCTTCCCTCCTAAATTGACCGCAGAAACAAACTGCTTTATTTTTGTGCTTTCTCAAATTGTTCCGGCTTCTCTTCCAGCACATTTGAGACCAGACTTTGAACCTGCAAAGCATAAAAAAAAAACCCAGAGTCATGACACACACGCACACATGGCCCAGCTGCCAGACGTGACTCACTGTGCGCACATCCCAGTGTTACCACATCTGTGCCAGCAGCTGTGTGTGTGTGTTTGTATGAGTACTGGAGTGTGTTTGTGTGGTTTCACTAACACCTGGAGAGCAAAACAAAGCAACCTGAGACAGAGAGATGCTAGTTTAAGTGACATTCAGAGCAGCTCCTTATCAACAGTGAGGCGTCAGTACATTGGGGAATTCATTAAATCTGTTTTTGTGTACATATTGATAAGCATTTAACCTCAGCACTTTTCTAGTGATTATTGCATGTATACTTAATGAGCACAGTGTGTGTTTGACATCAGCACTGCAATGACACGTTTAACACAAACATCTCTGACAACAGCTAACGAGAAGGAAACCTTGTGCTTTGTATCTAATCAGTCCATGGCTACATCCATGGTTAACAATATCATGATTAAGACAACAGCATGAGTAATCCTCTTACATGATCCAATGATACTTTGTTTATTTATTATGCTTACATGGCATACAGTATGTGGTAAGTGCTTCACTTGATGACTGTGTGCTAAAGGGAGGGAAGCACTCCACATATGTTATGACAGCTACTCTAATAAAACCATGAATCATGCTTGGTATCAGTATAGAATTTTACATTGATATCTTAAATTGCACGTCATGTGTTTGATATACATTTGTGGTTTAGAGGAACACGACTGAGCACCCTATTAAAAAAAGGTTAGTCATTGAAATACAAAGACAACTCTCTGTGTTCTTACATTTTCTTAAAACTCAAAGTGATAATTATTGAAAACAAATATGAATATGAAGCATTCAAGACTGTCTTTTTTTTTAAAAGGGGAGGACAGAGATCCTTCCTGTTACGCAAAACAGAGGCGTCACATTTTGGAGATCTCACACTTCTCTTGGAAACCAAAGTGATGGAAACTGAGGTGCTAGAGAGAGACAGAGAGAGAGAGAGAGAGGAGTTTGAAAGAACCTGGTGTCACTTTTCTGTGACATGGCCCTCGCTCACGTGGGTATACATGGATTACAGTATGAGTATGTGTGTTGAAAACGAGACATTTTTTTTTCCACTTTCACTCGTGTGCAGCCCAGCATCCACCTCAAAGCGCCAGGTGGCCAAAGCCCTGCGCAAACCCACGCAGCTGCTCTCTTCTGTGCCCACGCAAACACACACACAGACAACTAGGCACACACTTTTACACAACAGACTTTGATGTCACCAACGCTGAACATATATTTCCCTCAGATACACAGACACTTGCATGAGGCTTTATTTTGTACACAGAGATATCAGAATTAATCGCCTCGTCAAGCTGGGCTTATCCTCACACATACACAGAAAGCATGGTATTAGATGCATTAATGCTCTCTGTTCATGAATATGCATTAGACAGTGATGTGCAACACGTACAGAGGATTACTTCTGACAAACACTCTCGCTCTCTTGTGCTCCTTAACACACAGAAAGGGTCACAACTTATCTCACCCGCACACATACAGTTTACATGTACGTTTCACACATACGTACAATCCTGAAACTGCAGGGGTTACAGCATACCACTGGGGTTTTTTCAACAGGAAATGCAAATGTAATTGTTTAAAATGTGTCTTTTTATAGAAGCTTATCCACTTGAGCTGTGCTTATGAGAGCAATAGGCTGCTAGCCTTTTTTCCCATTGAAAGTTTAATTAAGGTATTGCCATATCTTGGCAGTGAGGCTCAGAAATAGAAACATTGCACGATTATAAAACATCTATATATATAATTATGTGTCACTGAGGGACAGCTCTAACAGAGTGTTAAACAGAATATATATAATATATTTAAAATGTATTAATTGATGGTATGTTATCCTGACCTGTGGAATCTGTTTGACTCTGTCTTTAATGAAATAATGAATGACTCCTTGGTCTCTTGTTACAGTAAAGACAATATTCAACCCAGCGCCGGCCATTCCTGACTTGGATCCAGATTTCTACAGAGTCTCTGATGTGTTTTGCTGTAATGAGTCTGAGGTGATGATTCACACACACACACTCTCACAGTATTTATCACAGCAGCATTTATGCTTTCTCACACAATAACTCTGCTTTTCTCACACATACACACACTCACATTTACAAGGCCAAGAGGAAACTAGTTGTACACATTAAAAAAAATACTGAATTCAGCTGCTGTCTGCAGCAGTAATAACAATAGCACCCTCTACATCAGATTAAAAAAAATACTTTATGTGGCTGTTTTTTATTTTACCATGACCATTTTAACCATTTATTATTTTATTTTACAATACTTTGAGTGCATAGGTGTATTCATTATCAACAGGTATTGTATTATTTAGTGCACTATGAGTACCAGGATGTACTCATAATAAGTCTTATCAGACCAGAATCTCTTTCTTATTTCCTGTCTACGTCTGAGCTTAGCTTATTTCCATCGCTGGTTATCATGATTTTCTGTGAGCACCATCTTGATATGTATGTACTGCTTGGAAACTGTATATCACGGAGCTTTCTGTCCTTGGGTTACAACCACCTTATTGTTGTACAATACAGAACAGTGTTTCTCCAAGTGCATGCTTAATTAGGTAAAAGAGTTTCTATGTATGCAGGACCTTTTACTGGAAAGGAAACATGAATCAAATTTTCAAAAGCGTCATTTTTCAAGAACTGTGCAGTTTATTATATTTTAAGCAAGGCTTTTTCATTATAATCTGAAGCATCACAAGCCAGTGGAGGTGCTTAATAACGTGTGGCTTGGCCTCGGAGGTAACTCTTGTTTATGTTCCTGACAGTTGCTGGGCTTGCTAATGATTGCAGCTTACTGTGTTACTAGATAAATACAGTGTGTAATTCACTTAATCTACTTTTGCTCTTGTGCTTTTGGAAGGGCCTTTCTCCGTGAACAGTTTATTGATCATCAGATGTCCCACTGAAAAACAAGAAATGCTATGAGCCATAAATACACACACTGTTATTCTGCTGCATCCCCTGCTCGGGTCATGACCTCCGCCAGCCCATCAGTAAACGCACCACAGCCTTTAGCCATATGTAAACTTGCTGGAGAGGAGAATGAGTACGTCTCCACCCTGTTACGGTAAAAACTATGTCATGGCATCTTAGGTCTTGACTGTCAGGTGATGACGGATGAGTGATGAAGGGCCGGGATAGTTGGGAAAGGTAATAAAAACAAGAGGGCAGATGTGCTCTTTGGCTGAGTCAGTCACCCCCTCAGGGATGAAGTGGATGTGAGTTTGCCTGGAAGCCATTATTTGATGTGGTGATGCAGGACAAAGAGGCGCTCTATCCAGGTGTGGGAACATGAAAGGGAGAGTCGACGAAAGTGTCACATATCTTCTCTCTTTTTAAGGGTGGCTGGTCATGGAGGTGTAGTTGTGTTATACATTATGCAGTATGCAGGGATGGAAAGAACTCTCAGCTCTTAGTAAAAGACATCAGTATTGTGTTGAAACATTAAAAAAGATACACTACATCTAAATGCACTAGATGCTTAATTCTCTCTAAAGGAATATATTTGTAAGTAGTTTTTTTTAGTAGCTTTATTGAACATATATTTTGGTCTGACAGTAATAAAAGGTGTAAAACAGGTCTTCCTGATGCAATCATGTGCCTGAAGCAGGTGTGTATGGCATTACATTTAAAGCTGTTTTTAATCTGTAAGAATCTGTTATAATCTGATCAATAAAAAAGTTACTTTTTTTTTTACACATTGTGCAGTAAACTGTGCATGAAAATTTCACAAAGGCAAGGTGACACGTTAACTTTGAGGCGCATAAAAATTTGAACATTAAACATTTTTGCCCAGTATTCTAAGATTAAGTGAATGTAACTAATCCATGAATGAGCCCTGAAATGCTTCTAATATTTGTTTATCTCATGTCAGTCTGTCATAATTGTAAATTTCAATTTAATAATAATGCTCTGGAGAAATCACTTTTTCATAAAGACTTTGTCCCTGCTTTTTTCTGTCAGTATAAAGTTAAAGTGAGGGGGAAAAAAAATCTAAATTCACAACTGTGAATGTGCTGTAATGACCTTTTCCTAACTTTTATTCCTAAACATTTTTTAATACACCCACCCACATTGTCAACAGCTTTATACTACACATGCTTCAAAAGAATAGGTGCTCACTTTCTGGATGCATGTGTGTGTATGTTAAGTGCACGCGCGCACACACACACACGCACACACAGCAAGAGAAATGTAATTCAACTCTCTCATATTCTTGCACACAGAGGGAGGTAGATTGATTCCCTGCCCTGGTGTGAAGCTGATGACTAACAAAACGGCTCTTTTTCTCTTTTGGCATCCGACAGCACCGGGGTGGCTGCGGGCTCTAAAAACACCGATACACTCTGCGGTTTATTTTTGAACTGTCCAAGGTCATTGTTCACACTGACAGATCACAAGCGGGTTGGCGGAGGAGGGGCGGTGGGCTTGATCTTCTGTCCTCTATTCAACTCTAGCATCAGTAGCGTCTTGACCCTCCCATGCAGGGTTATGGCTGGCACACAATTTTGTACAGGTGTGTGTGTGTGTGGTCTCACTGTACCATGCTCAGGCTTTAGGGGTAGGAAGGGTGAAAGGGAGGCTTAGGGATGACAAAGTGCAGGCACTCTTTGATCCTCAGCCCACATAGTATGCTGAAGTGCTTTATAGCGTGGTGAAATATCTTTGATGTCCACCTGAGGACCTCCTGCACTGAAATGCATCCACATTTCTATCGTCCACAGATCTGACAGGGGTCTCACCCACACTTAGTTTGTTTTAAATCCTCTTTACTTTTTCTTACTGCTGGGCTTGTTTTTTTTTTAAAAGAAAAGGTGATGCAGCAGTGTATCAAAACACTTTGAAAAATTGTTCAAAAAACTATTTTTCTGTCATCAACTGTAAATTATGTTAATGCAGTTTGGCTTGTGGAGACAATGGTGTATGATGTTATGCTACACACCTCTCTAGAACTAAAACTAAAAGTAAATATAATGTTGAAGACTATATATATGGTACTGTTAAATGTCAGTCAGTAAATTAACTGCAAACACTCCAGCAGCAATTCATAATAATTTAATAATGTATGTTGTAGATGCCTTTAAACTACAACATGACGACTCTCTAGATAGAAATGTACTATAACTCAGTAGTGCCACCTCCCTCTGTAGATAACTGCTGTGGTTCTGAGTTTCCTTGAAGTTAGTCAAACATCAGCTGTGGAGTCCTGCTTTGTCACTGTTTAGTCATTTTGGAGTCAGATAAACCAGCACAGTCAGAGGATCTACTCTTTGAAAATGTTTGGCCCGCAGACTGCTGACGGATCCAGCAAATCCTTAACAGACTGACTGTGTTTTATGAGGCTGTCGGACCACGGTCAGCGTATAATTAAGCACTGACTCATTCTAGAACTGTTAACACACAGAGCAGTAAGCTATTGCAAGAAAGCAAGAGACTACTAATTAGGCATCCTTGGACATAAATGGTTGTGATATACTTGCACTGTTTATTCAAGAGACAAAACAAATGTGTTTATAAGAAGGAGGAATTTATTCTGTTGCTTCAGTAATTTGGATTTTTTTCAGTTTGAGGTGCTGAGATCATGTCTTGTTTGCCATATGAGTGGTTTTGGTCTATCTTTAATTTTAATTTCTCTCTTTGACTTAGAGAAAAAAAAAGGAGAATTTAGAAGAAAATGTCAAAGCGGCATCTAATTATTTTCCTCTGCTTATGTATCCCACTTCTAGGCAGAGCTGCTTACTGGTTTTTCTGTGGCTAATGTGGAGGAGGCACACCAGGCCGGTCAGGAGCTGCTGAAAAGAGGCTGCGGGGCGGTCATCATCACTCTGGGACCCCAAGGCAGTGTGGTATTTAAGGCACGGGAGTCAGAATCAAAACACGTCCCAACTACTGCAGTCACAGCAGTGGACACTACAGTAAGAAAAACACCAGTTTGTGTGTGTGTGTGTGTGTGTGTGTGTATATATATATATATATCTTAATGATCACAGCTTTACCTTGCTCTAGTTATTATACATCATCAAAAAAATTGATCAAATCACAGAATTTATCAACTAACTAAATTTAAAATCAACAAAGTCATTAGGAATAATAAAAAAAACCTCTTTAAATAGAACTAAAAAACATTTACAGTATTTTAGCATGGCACATATATATATCATATATATTTCTGTGTGTGTGTGTATATAGATAGCACCATGTATTAAGTGTGTATGTGTTTTTACACGGTATATAGTGCTTTCTTACACTAATATTTATTTATTTAATAACTAATCGTTATTTAAGTGAATGATGAAGTACTAAACAAATAGTTGAAAGTGCAATTTGCAAACACATATGTAATTAACAACTTCAAGTTATAATTCTTTTGACATTTTTTTTTCTACATGTCAACAATAGGTGTGCTACTTGACTTTCCATATTACCCAAAATGGATAATATTTGAAATGGAAAATCATCTCCATTTTTTACTGTGTAGAAGGATTTTTTTTTTCTCAACAGCAACAACAGAAAAAAAACAAAACATTTTTTTCAGCCCATTGATCATAGCCGAGAGAAGTCCTGCGAGTCTGAGCTGTCTGCTGCTCAAATAGTGAAACAGTCAAACAGTGTAAGATGACTGGGGATGTGGTGGCCACCGGCTGTTTCCCCTCATTGATTGTAATCTTTAAAAGACACTGAGCGTCGTTTGAGTCATTTCACACCGACCTCTGCAGCTTGTTTTCGTCACACAGGTCTTGGCTGTGTGTTAGCATTTCCTTTTTGGCTTTAATCAAACCCAGAGAGGTGTAATTATTTGTGCAATGGGTTCTTTTACACAATACTTCCCCTATGGGACTTCTATTGTGCTATAATTTCCAAGTAAAGTGCATCATTCTGTAGTTTAAGGTGTAGCTTCTGTGCTATACACGAAACCCTCATCTTATTGTGAAATAGGGGAAAACTACTTGGGGCGGTAAACAGTAAGTGTGTGTCAGAGAGAGTAAAGAGAAGGAGCATGGTATGTTTGCACATTCCACAGTTAGTCCAGCTGAACTAAACAGCAGCATCTAGTTGTCATCCCAGGTCACTTTGGCATTTCAAGAACAAAGCACTTGCTTTCTTGTGCGGTGTATGGCTGCCTTTTTCCCCCCACATTTCAAAGCAGACACATATAAGCACTATCTTTATTCTCCCCTTTTCTCGATAGCCTCAGGAGTACTTACCCACCACCCCTTCTCTTCCTTCCCCGTTCCCCCTCATGACTCACCTCTTGGGCCTGCATCAGTCAGCAGAAAACTGTGGTCGGGCCTACTGCTTGCCCCCCTCCCTCTCTTAGACACACACACTCTCCGCCCCTTGTGTTCTTTGATGGGCCCATAAATTCTGTTGTGTTTAACTCTTTTGGACATCATAATCCCTCTTCCAGTAAAGCTCCTTCTTTTTTACTGGAGAGAGAGAAAAAACAACAGGTTATCAAGATCATTATTCACTTCTTTTTCTGGTAACACAGACCTCTTGGTTACGATGTTCTGTTATTACTGCTTTGATTGTTTTTCTTTTTAACTCAGTTGTTCTGTCGGAAATGTTTTCGAAAGATTGCCTCCAAGCTTGTCAGCACCAGGATTTTTCTTGCTCGAACTGTGAATTGAATCTGCTGTGATTCTTCGATATCAACACAATGAGTCACTTGCAGCTTGTCGCTACTGTTTCGGCTGGGCGCCGCATGCGGCATGACCCTCCAGGAATCATTTTTACTGTTTGGTCAGTTTGTTCCACATAGAAAATTCTGTGATTGATTGACCTAACTTTGTTAATGAGGTGCCAATATGCTAAATGCTAAATCATTTAGCTCTTTTTTGGCAATAACTATTTCATCATCCTCACCTCCTGAACTGTCTGAATAACACATAGCAAGAGCAATTATGGGCTGAGTCAGGGCTGAGAATAACAAAGCAAATCTACTCATCTGCTGTGGGTCTCCCCCATCCCTCCTCCTTCATGCATTCATGCCCCTTTTGTCTTAAATTGAGTACAGGCTTTCCTTGCTGAGATCACAGCCTTGACTGTTTTGTGTGGACAGTTAGATGACGGTGCATGCACACACACGCACACACACACACACACACACACACACACACACACACACACACACACACACACACACACACACACACACACACACACACACACA
>JAVQJX010103424.1:0-12854 GCA_036025115.1 Ambassis agassizii | reverse complement strand
CACACACACACACACACACACACACACACACACACACACACACACACACACACACACACACACACACACACAAACATCACGCAACTGTACATAAAACAAACACTAATTTAAGTACATGTACACACACACACACACACACACTGCAGATTTGCTGTTTGTGCTGTAACCAAAGGTAGCTGAGGGGGTTGAGTAGTTCCGTTGCTGTGTATGTAGTGAAATTATGGGAAGAGAAAGTGAGCAGGGAGGAAGGGGGGTGGGGGTGGTAGACAGCCATGATGAAAGCTTAGCAATAAGCTGCAGCTCTCCCTGCCTGTCAGCTGCTGTCATAGCATCCGGATGCTGAAAGATAATTGCTTTTCTCTCTGGTTTCCCTCAGTTCTTCATTCTCTTTCTCTCCCCTCATTTCCTTCTATCACTCATCCTCTGTCTCTTTTCTTTTCTATCCGATTATAGCTCACAATCTCACAGAAGGCCTTGGACTCTGCCTCTAGGTACATGATGGAAATCTCTGTGATAATTGGCCCATTGGAAGCAAAGCTTCAGCACTCCTTGAATTCTAATGTGTGTTTTTACCACAGGGCATGCATAGTCATTGTATAGATTATACTAGTCTGCATTTGTCACAGTCACAGATTTGTTGTTTCCCTTCACCAGGACTGTGGTCAGCTAATTGTCAGTGCACTTAAAAACTAAATAAGTCACAGGGACAGTTTTACAATGGATGGAGCTTTCATGTTCCTCAAGTATTTTAGGACCTACTTAATCACTTCTTTTACTTTATACTTTAACTAAAGCACACAGATGGATTTAAAGCTTTCCTGTTCAGTTTGTTGTCAACAGGACGGCTCTGCAAAAAGTTCAGCAGTAGGGATTATATTTAAAATATAAAATTCTTGCTCTTGCTCTTCTATCACAGATCTTATAGTTTTGTGTGTGTGCTTCTCTCTTTCGCTCTCTGTATCTGCCTATACTGTTTATATTTGCACTTTTTCCACCTGCAGTACTGGTATACTAAACAATCACAAACATATTTTTTCAGCTTCCCTTATAACAGAAATCAATGTTATTTGCTGCATCTTTGTCTCTCTTTTATTCTCTCTGTCTCTTCTTCTCCTTTACCTGATTGGCCATCAGCAGGAGGCTCCCCTCTTTTGGGCCTGGTTCCCCTCCAGATTTCTTTCCAGAATTTTTTTTGCTTGCCACTGCTTCTTCTTGTTTTTTTTCACTCTGGGTGCTTAGTTTAACATCAGTGACTCTGTGATCATTTAAACTTTGGATTTACCTGAAAAATTGTTTGTCTTTCTGATCCTTAACTAAAAGCTTGATTTTATTTGCCATCCAGCAGAGCAACCATAATCGCTCCAAATCATTTGTAACTGTGAGGAAGATGTAATCAAAGGCAACTGTCCGTGGTTATTTTGGCTATAGCGACAAGCTTGGACAAAAGTACAATCACAGTGTAATGACACACCTACTGGACTCATGAATGACAGAACCCACCATTTATCTTTCATTTTGCTTTTTTATATTTTGCAATTTCATTCACCAAAGTATCTGTGTTTTTTCATTTACACTGGAGGAAATAAGGAAAAGACCATGTGGAGCACCATGTGTGTCTGTTGAAACCTTTGCAGACATACAAATAGAAACAGTCTGAGGATGAGTGTTTCTGCAGGATAAACCCCACTCCTTCTGATTTGAATGTAAACAAACACTTGTCAAATTTACATATGGCCTTATTCTTAGTGGCTTTATACAAAACCTTGCTTTGCATCTTATTTCTGTCGCTGGTTATTGTTGTTCTTTGTCTCACTGTACGTAGTTGTTCACACTTCTTTGTCATTAGAAATCCTGTTGTTAGCCTGTTGTCAATTTAATCCAAATTGTAATCTCTGAACTCTTGATGTACGTCCAGGGACTGACATGCTGAGATCCAACCGTTCTTTAGTATTAATATTTTTTGTACTTATGCTGCTATTAATGTGGCATTTTCTGTGAATGTGTGCTCACATGATCATTCTCCTCTTCTCCTCAGGTGAAGATGTGTACATCAGCTTGTATGGCTCTTGCAAAGAACTGGACATCTGTCTTCAGCCTGATAGTGTCTATTTTAATAAAACATACATCTCACTGGCCAGTAAACACATAGTGACCCTAACCAACACAAGTGAGGTTTGTCTTCAGTACCAGTGGAAAGTGTGGCCCAGCCAGCAAGAAGAGGACCTGAGCTTATTGAGGTAAAGGGCTTGTTGAGGAGTTTCTGTCTGTGCCTCTTTTACTATCTGATTCGTTCACCTCCTTTCTTCTCTCTAGGGAAAGATTGAAGTTCCAGGAGAAGGACAAGAAAGAAGAGGAGCGGTTGCTGCATCTGTGTGAGTCTAACCCCACAGCCATCCATCAACTCCCACTGCTGTCCAGAGCCCTGCAGGAACGCACAAGCCAGGCTATAAACCAGGATCACCTCCTGGCACTATCAAACAGCTTCATCACTGTGGAACCAACGGTGCGTTTACATCTTAACCACAGCTAATCACCATCACCTTGCCCATGATTTTTTTTTCTTCACACTGCAGGGATTCTAACATTTTCTTTTTGTCTCTGTATTTTTGTTGAGCTCAAGGAAGGTGGCTGTTTAATTAAGGCAGTTTAATCAGGACATTTCATTCTGCTGTGATACAGCATGTAAGGATTGAAATCTAGATTTGATGATCAGATCTGAGATTAGGTCTGTCACAGAGAATTAGCTTCTGACTTGCATTTAAATCCCATCTGACTCCTCAGTGACAGCAGGGTCATGGACTGGGCCCTTTCTGCCCAGGGACCTTCAGGTAGCTTGACCTGTTCTGACATCACCAGCCTCCTCTTCTCTGCCAGTGTCTCCTTAGTTCAGCTCAGTCAGGCTCCCTGGATAGAGAGAGAGAGGGGAGAGATAGATGAAAAGCAGAGAGTGTGAAGGAGAGTAAACAGTCTGTTGGGCTAACACAAACTTTGAGAGGGCATTTAAGTGAAATGTTCAGCCGTCTGCCCACACCCACATCTACACACACCACACACACACATCACTTTCTACTTTCTATCTGTTCTTCTAATATGATTTATATTTTTTGACTTAATAATCATTCTTGACCTTGATTCAGGAAGGAGAGATATGGCCCAAAATGACGACACAGTTCCACATTGTCTTCAAACCAGCGGAGGCCAAACTTTACCAGCAAACCCTATACTGTGATGTTACAGGTCAGTGCCTATAGAAAACAACACTACTGTAATATAAAGTCTATCTATGGAAACAGGGTCCACTGAGGGGTTCAGATTTTTTTTCCAATGATTTTGTTACATCTAACCAAATCTCAGCCATGTCTCATAACAACCAAGTGTACATTTGCAGCAGTCTCATAACCTCATATGAACATTTAACTCAAACTCAGGCTGGATTTGTTTTGCAAAAGCCCCGGAAGCAGTGGAGAACTCTTTTTTTGTTTGTTCTTCACCACCTTGCAATTGATTGTTTAAACAACTTCAAGCCCGCAGTACACCTCTCTGTAAATCAATAGCTTTGGCTTTCTCATAAAAGAGTCTCCTCTCCTTTGTGGATTGGTGCAGACAAAGGTAAGACGGAGAAGTCTGGGTAGCAAACTGTGGCTGTCTGTTTTTGTTATTATCAGAGGACATCAGCTCCTGTCAGCTTATGTCTCTTTTATGTTCCCCTTCTCTTTCATTGCATGATATCCTCAATCAAACACCACAAACAAGCTCCATCTGACTCCATCTCATTTTCATATTCAATAGTGGTCCTCCAATATACATTAATTGCATCCCAGAGGTAGTAAAAGGTTGTTGACAAATTTGCATGTGGCCTTCATGTGTGTTTTTTGAGCCGGAGGCAAGATTTACATTAATTTCCATTTTTTTCTGAGGCAGGTGATGTCTGACCAGCCCAGGTCAATGACAGCAGGGCTGCTGTGCCCTGAATCCTCACTTTGCAAAAATCTTCAGGATCTGACTAAGCAAAACTGAAGGCTATACTTCTTGTGGCCTTTAATAAGTTCAGACAGGGAATAGTAACAGTCACACACACATACGTTCCGCTTTTTCTCTATTATATTGTTTTATTACTCCCTTTAACTGACCTTGCCCATTTCTGTCTTTGACTTTAAATGTATTATAAACCTCTCCGGATGTCTGTCTGTACCTGCCTGCAGGCCGTGAGTTACGTTTACCCCTCACAATCAAAGGGGAAGGGCTCGGTCCTAAACTTCAGCTCAACTATTACCTAATGGACATGAAAGATGTATTCCTAGATGATAAAACCCACTATGAGGTAGGAAAGTGATCACTTAGGACAGACTGCTGATTAAATTTGGTTGTCTGTATTGCTTTATGTTAAACAACAGAATCCTAACCAGGCCTTTTTTTTTTTTTATCCAGGTGCAAGTGTCAAACACGGGCTTGATTGACGCCCCGTTCAGGCTGTCACACCCTGACACTACCTTTGGTCGCTGTTTCTCCTTCAGTCCTGAGGAAGCTGTTGTTCCCCCTGGGGCCTGCCAGATTGTGGAAATCACCTTTCAAAGTCGCACCTTAGGAACTTTCTCTGAGGACTTGCTGCTAAGTGTCACAGGACAGCACGAGCCACTTACCTTGACCTTCAGGTGAAGCAATGGAAGTCATGTTCTAACTGAACATTTAGATGTAAAGTGTCAATATTCAGTCTTAAAAGTTATGGCAGGATGATCCAAATTCAAAGAAGTCACTGCTAAGTACTTAAGAATTTCTCAGGTGTCATGTCTTTGTCTTTTCTTCCAGGGGTTGTGTCACTGGTCCCACATTCCATTTTGATGTTATAGATCTCGAGTTTGGAGATGTAGCCTTTGGTGAGTTACAACTTTTTCTCCCTGAGAATGTCATGTCGTTGCCTCATTATCCAATGAACTACAACTCTCAGAGTGTCTCCCACTCTCAGACTCATCTTGACTTTCTCTGTCTGTAGGTTTCCCACAAACAAAGACCTGTACCATTTTCAACACCTCCTTTGTACCCATGAGCTTTGCCTTGCGTTTTCTGGGGAATGGACGAGGGTCTCCTAGTGTTAGCAGTGACCAGCAGGTATCTGATCTTTCCAGAAAGAATTGGCAAGGCCACACACCTGAAGACCATCATCCACGTCCTGTGGAATTCACTGCCAGCCCTGCTGCTGGCACAGTGCCGGCCATGTCAGATGTCACCATTAAGGTACAGTTCATACAACATAAACACACCTAAATGAATTATACTGCCACTGAACAAACATATGATTTATAATCCCCAACTGAGTGGCTACATCCTCAAAAGGACGCATTTATAGACCAGTTGTGTCACAGTGAGTGTCTCTTAGTATGCTTAAAGTCCCAATATATGCAGTGAAGTGGAGTGTGAGGCTGGCAGGCAGCTCTTGTAATGTATTACTTATGTCCTGCATCTGGCCAGTCCAATGTACTTGTCCATTTAAATAAAGAACAATAATAATATTTATGGAAGTAGTCTGTCCTCACCTGTCACCAGCCATAGAGGTGCTTGCTTACCATTTTGTGACCATGGCTATTGTCATTTTTAGACCAAGAATATAGTTTTTTTCTAATAAACTATAAGGACATGCATTAAACAGAGGGATTTGTCTCTCTCAATTTAGCTACTCTGGTCATGGTGTGCTTTGCTAACGTCAGCAAACAAAGTATGTGTGTGATGAGTGAAACTTTCTGTGTAAACTGCTTGCAACAAGAGATGTGAATGCATGCATGTATTTTAAATATATAGCTGTGGTCTGTGTTATGAATGGTTTCTCATCATATACATTGTACACACATGTACAGGTGACACTGTGCTCCAACACAGTCAGGAGATACTGGGAGGCCATGGTGGTGGATGTTGAAGGTGTGGGGAAGGGAGTCAGCGCTCTGCCTATCAATGCCAGGTAACACACATTTACAGACCATTAAGGTACTATCTCAAAATTGTAGCAAAATCAGTACAACTTTGCACATACATTACATTTGCATTACATTTAATGAAGTACTAACAATGTGGCCATACTTGTACTTCACAACAGTATATGTAGTAACAGTGAAATATTGCAGTTAGTATTACATTGAATTGAGATTTTACATGCAAAATATGAATGGGAAAAAAAATTAATTAATAATATCATAGATTACATTACTCACAAAGATGATGCATAGTAATGGTCTATAACAATGCACAATCAGATTCAGCCTTTATATAATTCATTACACCTCTGCTCACACTTGTATGACAAGGTGCCATAAAACTTTGCTAAAGTGAAGTGCCTTTTTTGCTGTAACCTCCAGGCTGTCTGGCTGTTCTGATGCTTTGACAAGCTGTGAATGTGGTCCATTGAGCCTGTGTACAGGCGTAGACAAAATCTGGGGAAGATGTGTTAAATATTCAGCACCTAATTTGCATAATAATACTGTGGAATGTCACCTGCACCATAGCTCAGAATAGGGCAATGGTAATCTGACTTCCTCGCGGCAGTCACCGTCATTGTAAATTTATGAATCGGTTCTAATTAATAGGCTTCAGTTTTGGCATAAGGCAATGCAATTACTATTCAATTCATAAATAAGCCTGTGATCCTTTCTTCTCTGTGCTGGTGACAGGTGTGTTGTGCCTGAGATTGTGGTGGAGCCTGCAGTGTTGGACTTTCAAAGGTGTTTCCTCAATTACCCTTATGAACAGAAAGTACGCTTGACCAACCCCAGCAAGCTGCCTGCCTGCTATGGCATCCTCGATCAGGTTAAGTGAAACTACACTTTTTTGTATACTGTAGGACGATAGAGACTCAGACACATCTTATTTTGCATATTACATTTAATGTCCAGCACAGTGCAACAAATTTCACTGTATGTGGCATAGGTCAACAACATCACCAAAGAATATAAATGCTGGCTTAGAATAAACGATAGTCCACCCACCATGTCTGTATCTACCATCATCTCTCACTGCTACATAGAAACCAGTTTAATGACTTGCTGGATAAGCTGCTACTCAGCAGATGAGTACATGTTCCTGAAAGTCTTGATTTGTTTAGATGGCCTTTGTCTTATGGTCAGGAACAATGCTAGAGGCTGTTTTTTTTACATTTTTGTAATGATACCAAAACCAAATTGACTATGCTAATACTGTAAACGGTTACATTTTATGTTCCGTTAGCCAGCCTGCTAGCTATCAAGTCTCTCCTTTTATAAACTGCCTGTGCTAACTCCTGGTAGCGCTGCATACACCCAATACATTCATGGCAGGCTATACTGTAGTGATGTTAAATTGTTATCATGTGATCCACTTTCCACAGTGAGGCTTTTTTAAAAAAACAAAAACAAAAAACGAATCCTCTTCCTTCTTCGTTTTTTCCTTTTTCACTCCCAGGATAGCTCCTTTTTGGTCTGCTTCGCTTTTGCCATTAGAAGTACCCAAAGGTGTGAGTGAGCATAATCAGGAAGGTGTCATAGGGAGATCTCCTGTAGTGTCATGGCAAAGTTTGCACTCTGCTGTAGTTTAAATTCTGCTAGCCCTAGGGTTGCCTGCCTTGCCTTCTAGCAAGTGTGGCCTCTGTCTCTCTCCACTTAGCTGCTAGCTCTGACTTCAATGTCCAGCCCTTGCCCATGATATCCAGGAGCTGTTTAAGCTTATTGGTTTTATAACAAAGATAACAATTTAAAGCAACAGTTTTCAAACTTTTTCTGTGCTCCATGGTAAGAGGTCTGTATTTACAGTACTTTAGTACTGTACTTTTCTATCAAAAATCAAAAACACTGTGCAGTGCATCACATTTTTAGACACATTCACACACTAATAGTCCAAATAGTACTAGTAGAGACTGAGCATATTTTTTGAAAGATGTTTTCCCCACTGCCCACATCTTTAGTAAATTATGCTGTGTGTCACATACATACCCTTTCTTTATAAAAGTTCATATTTTCCTGATCCACAGCATGCCAATGTAAACCTTTTCCTCCCCTAACTGATGGCAATTCCCCCACCGTGGGACTAAAAACGGTTGTCTTATCTTAACTTATTGTTTTGTTAGTGTGCGACTTTTTTTTGACTGTCAATAAAGGGTAATAAAATAAGGATTAATGGGGATTAATAAATAGGGATTAATGAAAATGGGCACTAATAGATTTCCTAATATACCCTACACTTAAAGCAAAATGAGTCCCCTAGTGAGAGAAAGAGTTACCAGTCCAAAATGTGGCTACATTGTCTTTCTTCAAAGACTGCTGACTGCTGCTCTGTCCCTCACACATAATGATACTCATTTGTGATGTCCCTTTGAATAAGGATCGGCGTGCACACTGCCCCAGCCAACAGTCAGTGACTACAGGTGACTGTGACACAAAAATTGAAAAATGATTTTCCCAAATGCATTCATAAATGCCATTACCACTGACCCACTGAATTAATAAGAATTTCTGTGACAATTTAGATTACCATTCAGTGCATAATGTCTCCCTGTGTCACTGTTTTCAGGAACATGAGGAAAGTCCATCATTGCTCTTTAGCAGCTCCGCACCCAGAGGAGTGATCCTTCCTGGCAGTTCAGAGGAGCTTCCTGTGAGTCTGTTGGTGAAGGCCACTGGAAGGCAGCACCGCATTCTGCGTATCGCTGTGTTCGGCAGCCTCCGGCTACCCATGGTTAGTGTTATTAGTCTGAGTTTCAATGTCTGTTTGATGAGTCCTTTAATCCTCCTGCTTTCTGTTCTGTTTCAGGAGGTGGTCCTCTCATGCATCGGGCAGGGACCTGTAGTTCATGTTCTGAGCAGAGAACTGGATTTTGGCAGAATCCCAGTCCTGACCAACATCACTAAAGCCCTGCGCCTGTCAAACCAGTCCCCGGTTCCAGCACACTTCACAGCTCGCATGGTAATGTACCATTTATCAAGGCTCAAGGTTCAAGGTTCTTTATTTGCCATTTGTGCATAAACCAAACAGTCAAGGCACATTGGAATTCTTGTGCAGGGCGCTCAGAGTCACAGTTTAAGTAATAGAGAGAAAAGACGAGTCAAAAATAAGAATGAACACTGTACACAAAAAATAAACTGTAGTAAGAAAGATATAAAAATGTACAAAATGTATAAATACAAAATACAGTATATAGCCATACTATTATACACTGTGCAAGAACAGAAGGTATTATGAGGTATTATTTATATTATTATTAGCATTATGTAGACAATCCTGTAAAACATGGAATCATAGTATGGAGTGTGCTGCTTTCTTCTATAAGCTTTCAACCTATCTTGAGCCTAGATAGAGCCTTGAGATTGTCTAAACAATCTTCAGTTTAATTGGATATGTAATCAATGTGTTAATGAATTCAATGCTTTGTTAGCTTCTTGAAATTATTAGTTGCCAGTTCAATTTCAGTCTTATCCCAGGAGAATTTTCTTCAGAATGGTGCTCTTTGCGCTGTCGTTATAAACCAATTAGATGGTGACACTTAGTCAATTCAGAATGAGATAAATCAAATATGCCCTGGTGATCTAATACTGTTTCTAATGTAGCATTTTAGCACAAATCAATGCAGTAATATCCATTATACATTGTTCATTTCCTATCTCAGTGCAACAATAAATGTTATATATTTTAAATTTCATCAGCTACATGGGCACTTTTAGGCCAGAAAAGACAAATGAAAAGTAAAAATTGTGCTCCACTGCGTTTGTATTTTTATGCTTACTTAGTGTAAATTAAACGCAAAACTCTAGAGCAACCTGAGAATGTCAATTCATCATATTAAGTGTTTCACTTGCCTCCTGGAAACTCCTCTCCTGCTCTGCATTGCCTTATCAGCGTTGCCTGATATCTGCAGGCACAAAAACCTGCGGCTGGAACCGTACCTCGGTGTCTTTTGAAGTCGGCATAGACACAAGCGACCATGCACAAAGATTTGAAACGCACACAGGCAAACCCCGATGTAACTGCAGTTGTGTGACCCTGTCCTCTCCTCTAAGGCAGTGTTGAGGGAAGGAGTTTCTTCTCTGCACTCTCAGGCGTCAATCGATGTAGATTCTCCTAGAATTACATTACATCTCGCTCAATAGGCTGGCAGAGAGCCACACAAATAGACCTGATGACAGACGATAGTGCACAAGGTATCCTCACTTAAGTTGTTGGAGAGACTCCTTCCCTAATCTGACATTTTATTAATGATTTTAGGTACTGTCAGAATACTCAAATGGAAACAAAAGGAGAACTGGATTCTGTCGTCCTATATGATATCTAACTTGTATTTGTTTGCAGAAATCTTTGCAGCATCAGCACAGGATTTATTCACTTGTTGTGTTAAAAACTGTATAACAAACAGCACACATTTGAATTCTAAACTGCTCTGAGTTGTACTGCATTCAGAAGCAATCAATTCTAATCAAGCTGTGGGATGCAGCAGGTTTGATGTGATTATTGAGATTCCAGTCGTCTTGCTCCTCACTCCGGGGAGTCAACCCTGTGCTCTCTCCCCCTCTTCCGACTCCTCCCACCTTCTCTTTGCCGTGATCTCCCTGGTATCGACCTGCTCCAAGCGTGCCTTCAATGGCTCCTTCTCTCATGCAAAGGCTGAGAAAGTGATCTTTGACTCCCAAAGTCACACACTGGTCAAATGTTGCTTCTCTGAAAAAGTGGCTGTGAACAAAATCTTCCATATATTTAGAGTAGTTTTTGCCTCTGTAAGGCGACACCAATGTCAGCTGCAGTATCTGAGTATCTGTGTTGTCCTGTAGGCAGCGAGGCTGGCTGAGCTTCACTGCATCTGGTGAAGCTCATTTTCCAAATCCCAATTAAAAGTTTATGTTCCAGCCATTTGTCAACAGAGATGCTGTATAGAACATTGATTGTGATCTTGACCACTGCTTGGTCAGATGTATATACAGTACAGTGAGCACAATGAAGAGCTATTTGCCCTGTTGAAAGGCTGTTGATGAACATTTGATTTATATCTGTTTTTTCATTACACTGAGCTTTGCTCAGCAGTCCAGCAGTATAGATGTGAGGCAAATAACTTTTTTATACTATCTTTTGTGTATTTGGACATATAGTACATTACTCTCCCTTTATAATTGTGCACATCTGCATTCAGTGCCACACTCCACATATTACCCTGCTTCAGTAGGGATGTATTTTGTCTTACTTACTGTATGTCAGCCTTGGAGCCTCTACTCTCCCTCTTCTTCTAGGATCTTATGCACTCTGATGTGTTGATGCGATTAAACAGCTACATGATATACACATCTATCTCTCAAGACCCATCCACAGCACAGGTCTCAGTGGCTTATACTGCACAGTTCGAGGAAAGTGCACTCACAAGGGAGATATTTTCACGCATCACATTTCAGTAGCTCCTGAAGCCGTTACCATGCCTTGTGCTCTAAAAGCAGACATCCTGTGGTAACATCTCATCAGGTTTAGACTCTAAGTGGACTGAGATTGTGTTTCTGTTTCCTTTTAGAGCCATAGAGGGTCTGCTTGGAGTGTGGAACCGAGTGAGGGGGAAGTGCCACCAGAGAGCCAGGTGGATCTGGCGGTTGTGGCACACCTGAAGGACACACTTCACTTCCAGGACCAGCTAAAGCTGTCCATACAGGATAGTCAAACACACTCTGTCCTTCTGTCTGCTACAGGAACTGGTACTACAATTGTCACTGACAGGCCTTTTGCCCCCTGCCTTGACCTAGGCACACATTTCAGGTAGAAGAAAGATGGTTTGAATATTTCCCTTTAATGCTACAGTACTGTATATAGAGCTGACAGCCAACTTTTGTTTGTCCTCTTAAGTCACGAGTCATGCCAGTACCACTTCAAGCTGATCAACCTTGGCCAAAGGGCACATTTGATGTACTGGAAGCTGGATGGCGTCTTGTCCTCAAAAACCCGTAAATCGGACAGTTTGCCTCAGCGATCGTTCCTCCCTCCCATCTCTTCATCCAAACAGAAAGATGTTCTGAACGGTACTTCTTCAATCTCCCCTAGCAAAGAGAAGCCGGTGTTCAGCCTCAGTCCGTGTCGCGTGGAGCTTTTTCCAGGCTGCTCTGCGGACATGGTGCTGACAGGATCCTCAGACTTCCCGAAGGTGGAACACCCTGCTCACTCTTTAGAAAAATTAATACTAACAGCATGTAACATGTTATTGTAGCTGATGTTTATTCCCGTCTTCCCAGGTTGTTCGCGAGCGTCTGGTGTGCTATGGCATCATTGGAAGTCAGGGCTCTCAGGAGCAGATCATGTCTGTAGATGTTATCTGTCGCTTTGTGGCTCCAGTTCTCAGTATTTCCTCAAAGCGGCTGAACTTCTACATCAAAAAGGTCAGGATATATTTTACTCACACTACATAAAGTTACATTTTTCTCTGCTGCATTCTGAGGAGTCACTTTTAACTTTTTAAGGCTGTGTGAGGCTCTCTATGAAAGCGTTCATTGAAGTGGTGTGTTTATGTGTTACAGGACAAAGGAACGAGTCTCCAGCCTCTGTATGAGAAGCTGGTCTTGAAGAATGTGTCATATCTGTCTTTATCAATGGAGCTCTCACTTGTAGAGCCTTTCTTTCTGTGTGATACCCCAGGAGACCAAAGCTCAACTACAACCAAGGTGCACGAATGACTCTGCTTCTTCATTCAATCCTCTCTGTTGTTTGAAGAGCCCTACTGATTTGCTGGATACACCTAGCTATGCATGACTGCACATGGGAATCAGTTGTTTGATCTGTAGTAGTCAGACTACCATTAATTTTCTATTTATACATGGAATACAATGCAGGAATAATGGCTCCACTCAAAACATATATAAAGAGCTTTCAGTTCTAAATTA
>JAVQJX010103419.1:0-11936 GCA_036025115.1 Ambassis agassizii | reverse complement strand
ATGCAAAATGCCCATTTGGCTTCATTAAATCAATAAGGGTGATACATTAACATGTATTTACATAAACATATGCAGGATTTAAGAAAAGTATTTGTTATGTGCTGTTATTTCTCTCTGTGCTCATTAGTCGAGCTGCTATGGAAAGATTTATGGCCTAAAAAGGCACACAAGCAGAATCCCAACTGGGGAACATGGGTGGTACGACTTTTCCGACCTGGAATACTGCTGTCATCAGACCAGCCTTTCATGTTTGTGAGCTGAAATAAAAACAGCCCTTTTCAGCAGAAGTTTCACCCCCAACCCCTTTTCCTTGTTGTTATTTTAAAGCTTTGTTCTATTTAAACATGTTATTCCCATTATAATGGGAGAAATGTTTATAAGTCAGTAATGAGATGGAGATCACTTCAACTTTCTGCTGTTCCTTTGAGGCCACTATTTCCCATCAATCCCACAGGGGGGTTACAGGAAGTACTAAGAAGTCACCGCACGCCAGTGAGCAGGACATTCAGGCATAGATAACTGACAAAGTCTTAAGAGTACTCGCAACCATAAGCAAATATATTTCTGCACGTTTAAGCTCAGTAATGATAATGCATATGCTCCCCAGGCAATTTTTTGAAAGGTCTGGTATGTGTAACTAAAATGTGACTCCCGAGAAAGTAGAGCGCAAACCACTGCTGCCGTCATACGTGGAATGCTTCATGTGTGCACTTCTTCCTCTGCAGTACATGAGTAATGTGGACTCGTGGTGCAAGGCGTGCGGTGAGGTGGATTTGCCCTCCGAGCTGCAGGACCTTGAAGATGCCATCCACCATCACCAAGGCCTGTATGAACACATCACTGCTGCTTACTCTGAGGTAACATCACTCTGAATACTTACCCATAAATCTTTTTGACATCTTCCATTTATTCAACGTATTCAGCGAAGTTGTTTCATTTGGAGCTTCATTGTGGTTATGTAACTTAAAAGGTTTTTTGCACTATACAAGCATATCTTCCATGCAGGAACTGTGCTAGTCTATAAGCAGAAAATACATTTTTTTAAATAAATTTCACAAGTAGCCTCAAAATAAATGCTTCCTGGACATCTAATTTAAAAATATATGTAATACAATTGTATAATAGTTATGCAGTTTCACAGTCTAGTGAGTGTAGTGACTTTTTTTTACTCATTCCTTTTTTGCAGCACTTTCATTTATCATTCCTCATTTTAGGTTTCTAAATTTAACATTACAGAAGCGTGTGCTTTCCCAGGCAGCTGTCCACTCAGCCTGCCGGCTGTTGATATTTCAGTGATGTTTATATTCTAATCAAACACATGTATCTTAGCATAAACCTAGTCTATGCATTGTTGTTATAAAGACAAATATTGATATTGATTTTAACTTTAGGTGAGCCAAGATGGCAAAGCCCTGCTGGACAAGCTGCAGCGACCTTTGACCCCGGGCAGCGCTGATTCTCTGACGGCATCGGCAAACTACTCCAAAGCAGTGCACCATGTACTAGACATCATCCACGAGGTGCTGCATCATCAGAGACAGCTGGAGAACATCTGGCAGCACCGCAAAGTCAGGCTGCACCAGCGTTTGCAGCTCTGCGTCTTTCAACAGGACGTCCAACAGGTACACGCCTTCATTGTACTCTGTATGTTTTTGTTTATATTGGATGCACACAGTCATAATTTCAGGACTAGATTTAATTTCTAGGTTACCTCAGTATAACATGAGAGGGTTTGACAGTAAAATAGCAGCTTAGAAGAATTCTACACTTAATAAAAGGTTCAGTCTGAGCTGCAGTCATGTTTCCTATAGAGATGTCCTTGAGCAAGTAGCTGGGGCTTTGAGTCTTCAGTCATCACATTACTGTGGAAAAGTAGATTGGTGTAAATGCCTTAAATGTTCTCTGCAGCACAGAGGCTTGAAAACAAGTACAGTGCGTGCACTCTAATCAAATGGCCCAATATGATAATACAGTTGGTTGCTGTCCAAAAAAACATGGGCATTCCAAAGTGTGTTGACATGGCAACTGTTGCTATGGCAACCGAATTGGGTCATATGTCCATGCAGATGCTGCTCATGCGTTAATGCAGTGAAGGACACAGTGTAGGGAGAGGAGCCTTTACAAAAAGCCTCAGTGCACTGTCATCTGTCTGTATGTCTTTCATTCCTTTGCCCTCATACACACTTTTGATCATCAACGGCTGTGGCGCAACCACCACATCAGAGCGCCCCCTTATGGTTGCCTGTTTCTCACTGTTTATGTATGTGGCTCCTCCTGCACAGGTGTTGGACTGGATAGAAAACCATGGCGAGGCCTTCCTCAGCAAACACACAGGTGTGGGCAAGTCCCTCCACCGAGCCCGAGCCCTGCAGAAACGGCACGAAGACTTTGAGGAAGTGGCACAGGTATCTTAGTTGCAGTCAGTCTGTCAGTCAATGTTAAAAAATTATATATAAATCTGATGAAAGTGTGTGGGGGGTATTTATTTTATTTTAAATTCTAATGGTTATTGTTAGATAAATGCTTTTTAAAGTGAGACTAACTTGAGAAGTAGAGGGAAATAACACTCCAAATATTTGGTCTGGTATAAGACATTATACTGTACAGTTTTTAATGAAGGACTATTGATTGGTTTAACCACAAAATTATAAATAACGGCAATATTATTTTTACCTTATTATAGTCATTTGATGTGTTTTCTCTGTATCTTCCTCATTATCTCACCTTCACCCACAGTCTCTATTTCCTCTCAGTGTTTGTGTCTGTGCTTCTCAGCTATCACTTCCATCTGTGTTCTTCTTTCCTGTTTTTCATTTGGTCCTCTCCACTCATCTTTAAAATACTGGTTTTACATTGTCTTCTTGAGCTTATCTACCTCTCTCTTTGTCCCTCTGTGTAGAATACATACACCAATGCAGACAAGCTGCTGGAGGCGGCCGAGCAGCTGGCTCAGACAGGAGAATGTGACCCAGAGGAGATTTACCAGGCCGCCCACCAGCTCGAAGACAGGATCCAGGACTTTGTTCGCCGCGTGGAGCAGCGCAAAGTCCTACTGGACATGTCTGTCGCTTTTCACACACACGTCAAAGAGGTGGGCAGGGTGTGGTGACGTGATGCTGAAGTGGATGGTGGGCTGGGTGCTTGTGTGGATGAGAGCTTTCACAGTGCTCTTTGAGCAAGAGGGGAATAATCAGCGCATGAAATGAAGTACATGCGCACATGTTGTGTTTAATGACATTACTCAGAGAAACATGGACATTACCAAATTGGATGAAGAGGATGTTGTCTCAATGCAGAGAGAATAACTGAGGACTGTATTGTGACTGTGTGTGTGTTCTGTATGCAGAGTGAGAACTTGTGAGCTTTTAAACAACAAATACTGTATCTATGAAGTGTTGTAATATTAATACAGTGAGATTTCACACAAGCCTACCAATACACGGCATATCACAATAACAGAAAGCATGGCATTTGAACACTCTGACACCTCTCCTCCACATCTCCTCCTCTCCAGCTATGGACATGGCTGGAAGAGCTTCAGAAGGAGTTACTGGACGACGTCTATGCTGAGTCTGTGGAGGCCGTCCAGGATCTGATCAAACGCTTCGGCCAGCAGCAGCAGACAACCCTGCAGGTTACAGTCAACGTAATCAAGGAGGGAGAGGACCTCATCCAGCAGCTCAGGTAGAAATTAAAGCACAGCCTGATATGAAAACTATAATAAATAACTATAAATATGAAACCAGCCAAATAATAACATTAAAATGTGGAGAACAAAAGCATACATGTTCTTGATTTGAGTCTTTCTCTCAATAAAGTTTTATTTTTACCATAAGGACATATTTGGAATTTAAATTTTACATGTGTAATGTGAGTACAACTAAATATATGCTGTGGAAGAGCCTGTGTGTAATTTTGTGGGCATTAATGAGGTGCATGAAAACCAGAAAGAAAGCTGCGAGGTTGGGAGTAGGTGTTAGAGAGGTGGAAGCAATTGACCCTCATTCGGCAGTGTTATTTTTGTGCAGAGGATGTTCCAGTCCCTTTTCTCCCACCGACTTTTTCTCCTCTCAGATTATGTTTCTTCACTCTCTCCCTGGAGTATTGGCTCCACAGTGAATTCTTACATAAGACTGCTTCATAAACACGTGTCTTAATTGCGAGGCAGTGTTCCCAGGAGGCAACTCCACACACCTTTTTCTGCTTATGTGTGTATGACTCTCTGTGTGTGTGTGTGTGTGAAAATGTGCAGTTGTGAACGTGCATTTGAGTGTGGTACTGCATCTGTCACAATGATTAATTGACCCAAAGCGATCAGAGCCCACCTGACCTCCACTGGCGTCGCTTACTCATTCAGCCTCTGCTAAAATCTTGGTGTCCATGTGTTCGTGCACGTATGCTTCTGTTATATCAGTATGTAACTGTTTCAATTTCCCACGCTGAGACATCATATGGACCACAATTATCTATTTTGGCTTCTATATACTTTTTATTTAAAGGTTTAAAGTCTCATGGTTATTTACTTTAAGATGATGCAAGTCTTATTATGATTAGATTTTACAGGCAGCATCTGTTTTTATTTATTTGTTTAATAACCAAACTGCATAATAATTATATTGTATATTGTGTTTATATTTCATTTCTGTGCCCGTTCAAATGTGGCTGTTGGGAACTGCCTTGTAAGAAAGACTGCAGCTTCGGCAGATCTTTCCAGTTAAATTAACATTAGCCCCATTTTTAATCTACTGATTTGCCACTGCATGCTGTACTATTCAGAAATTAAATCTGCCTGGCATCAGGCCCAACACTATCTTTACAGCTGTGTTTTTTTTAAGTGCACAGCACTGCATCTTGCTGCTTATTGCTTAATTGTGCGTTTCTGTTCCAGGGACTCTGCCATCTCCAGCAACAAGACGCCCCACAACAGTTCCATCAACCACATCGAAAGCGTCCTCCAGCAGCTGGACGAGGCTCAGGCACAGATGGAGGAGCTCTTCCAGGAGAGGAAGATCAAACTGGAGCTCTTCCTGCAGCTCCGCATCTTCGAGAGGGACGCCATAGATGTGAGTCTGCATGAATGGAAGGTCATGTGTCTGTTTTGTGCTCTCGGTGCCTTTGCGGGTTCATGTAAAACTCCCATGTATGTAAGGTGCTGAACAGGTGCCACATCAAAATTTCTGCTCAGTCATCCAACTTAAAACTCACCAGTGATAATACTGTAGTGATTTAAAACACTTAATATCCTTCCTCAGATCATCTCTGACCTGGAGTCCTGGAATGAGGAACTGACAGGCCAGATGAATGATTTTGATACGGAGGACCTGACGCTGGCTGAACAGAGGCTACAACACCACGCTGACAAGGCCCTGACCATGAACAACCTCACATACGATGTCATCCACCAGGGGCAGGAGCTGCTGCAGTATGTCAACGAAGTCCAAGCCTCTGGTAAATCAACTCCTCAGACTGTATTGTCCCATCCAGAGTTCATGAAACTGGATATAAGCAAGTTGTTTCAGATATTTTTTCTTGACATTGCTCTTCATCTGCCTTGAAGGCCTCCGAGCGCAGTGATGTTAGACTGTCACTTTGCATCCACATCAGGCGTCAGTCATCATAGAGCTGAAGGTTAAAACAGGATTCAGCTCATGTTCACTGTTGCTGCACAGGTTTCAGTGTTCAGCTATATTAGTTAAATATTGATACTGTGTAGGTGTCTCAGGTCAGATTCAGTCAGTGTTTGTGATGAGAGGCTCCCACTCACTAACCATAATATCTCACCTGTGATCTCACATGCTAATAGGTTCTCGGTAAAACAGCACAAGGAATGGTTATATCATCCCCCGTGTTTTGAACACAGTTATTAACATAAAGATAAATGGAAATTACAAATTTTATTTCATTTTCATTTATTTGGTGATAACTTCAGCTTAATGCAGGCAGAGAATGTTAGGCACAGCTGACTTATCGTCTCCCTCCAGGTGTGGAGCTGCTGTGTGATAGGGACGTTGACATGGCTACACGGGTTCAGGATTTGCTCGAGTTCCTCCACGAAAAGCAGCAAGAGCTGGATTTGGCTGCTGAGCAGCACCGCAGGCACTTGGAGCAGTGTGTCCAGCTGAGACACCTGCAGGCTGAAGTCAAGCAGGTACACCTCACTCCTATAACTGCAGTAAGGCGCCATCTGCAGGAAAAACATTTGCAGTATACCAGGACATCTGCTAGTTCTTCAAACAAGGATTAACACAAAATCTTACTTTGAAAGTATGTGATTAGAGCTTTTCTCTGTTTTTTTCTCCAGGTTCTTGGTTGGATTCGCAACGGGGAGTCAATGCTGAACGCTGGTCTAATAACAGCCAGCTCTCTGCAGGAAGCTGAACAGCTACAGAGAGAACATGAGCAATTTCAGCATGCCATTGAGGTAATGTGGTGTTTGATTGTTAGCTTACGTTTTCTGATTCAGAATTTTATTTTGTTATCTCATTATATTTGTTGATTTTAACCTGCTTCTTCTCTGCAGAAAACCCACCAGAGTGCCCTGCAGGTTCAGCAGAAGGCAGAAGCACTGCTCCAGGCTAACCACTATGATATGGACCTGATCAGAGACTGTGCAGAGAGCGTGGCTTCCCACTGGCAGCAGCTCATGCTAAAAATGGAGGACCGACTCAAGCTGGTCAATGCGTCTGTGGCCTTCTACAAGACCTCTGAACAGGTAAGAGATGATTCATGCCTGGATTTTACATTCAAATCCCAACACAGTGCGGCTGACTTAATATGATCCTCTGCACAGGTGTGCAGTGTTTTGGAAAGCCTGGAGCAAGAGTATAAGAGAGAGGAGGACTGGTGTGGAGGAGCAGACAAACTTGGACCCAACTGTGAAACAGACCATGTCACCCCCATGATCAGCAAACATCTGGAGCAGAAGGAGGCCTTCCTTAAGGTAACCTTAGTCAAAGAGAGTCATTATCATCTGAATCAAAGTTTTAAAACACATCTGATCTCGGTGAGTGGTATCTCTTCAATCAGGCTTGCACTCTAGCCAGACGAAACGCAGACGTCTTCCTCAAGTACATGCACAGGAACAGTGTCAACATGCCTGGGATGCTGAGCCACGTCAAAGCACCAGAACAGCAGGTTAAAAGTGAGTATCAGGAGCATGTACACATAAACATGTATTTTTTTAGAGTAATAATTTCATGGTATACTGTGTTTCAATTTTGTTCAGACATCCTCAATGAGCTTTTGCAGAGAGAGAACAGGGTTCTCCACTTCTGGACCATGAGGAAACGACGACTGGACCAGTGTCAGCAGTACGTGGTCTTTGAGCGCAGCGCCAAACAGGTACATAAATCACACTTGAATTACAGCAAAAAAAAATAACCCCTTCAGTTCAAAAAATGCATGTGTGGCCGAAATAACAAAACAGCTGACACATACACTTTATCATCTGATCTGTTAATCAAGCATCTCCTGTGCGTGTATTTAGGCTCTGGAGTGGATTCATGACACCGGGGAGTTTTACTTGTCCACACACACATCCACCGGCTCGAGTATCCATCACACGCAAGAACTGCTCAAAGAGCATGAGGACTTCCACATCACAGCCAAGGTTGGGTTTACAAACGCAGACGAAAATGTGCTGATGTCTGTGTGTGTGCAATAATACCTGACTCACTGTCTTTCCTCTCCCTCAGCAAACCAAGGAGCGTGTCAAGCTGCTGATCCAGCTGGCTGACGGCTTCTGCGAGAAAGGTCACAGTCATGCCGCAGAGATCAAAAAATGGGTGACGGCTGTTGACAAGCGGTACAGAGACTTCTCCCTACGTATGGATAAATACCGCTGCAGTCTGGAGAAAGCCCTGGGCATTTCCCCAGACTCTAACAAGGCAGTAAGAACTCTTAGATCAGTAGAAAATATGAATTCTCACTTTCTTGGTCTTCCTTTAAACCCCTAATTTTTGTTATGGCCTCCTTCTGTGTCAGAGCAAGGATCTGCAGTTGGACAACATCCCAGCCACTGCTCCAGGGTCAGAGGTCAAGCTGAGGGACGCTGCCGCCCACGAGCTAAATGAGGAGAAACGCAAGTCGGCACGAAGGAAGGAGTATGTCACCACTTGAAAACACAGAAAAAAGGAACAATTGTTAGAGTGATCTAGCAGATTCAAAATATTTTTTTTCCACAAAGCATAAGTAATTGAATTAGTGGTTCAGTGCCAAAAATCCACAGCAAGAAATGTAGTGACGCTATTTGTTTCATACTGGGTGGGTCCAGATAGGAGAGTTGAGTCTAACTGTATATAATGGGTAATTGAAACTTCCTCGTCCTCTTTCTCCTGAGCTTGCTGAGCCAGCACAAGAACTGCAGACGCAACAGTCACGCTACAGCACAGAACAAATGACTCCACATGTACTGCACAGGAAAAGGGCCCTGCGCCATTTTATATGAGTAACACAAATCATGAGCATGATTTCTGTCATTCATGGCTGCTTTATGACTATGTTTTATGGCCTGTGACTCTTTCATTATTCATTAGCGTTAATGGAAAAGGTTGGCAGGCTGATATATTGTTATGTGAATGAGGACCGTATTGGAAATGTTAATTTGTGTACGTGTTTGTCTAGATTCATCATGGCAGAGCTGATTCAGACAGAAAAAGCCTACGTGCGAGACCTGCGGGAGTGCATGGATGTAAGTCCACCTCCACAGCCCACCACTGTTAACCAACATCTTTTCACACCAAGGCTGTAAATGAATCAGGATAATAATGTGTGTTTGTTTGTTTGTTTGTTTGTTTGTTTTTTCCCCTTTATAGACATACCTGTGGGAGATGACCAGTGGAGTTGAGGAGATTCCTCCTGGAATAATTAACAAAGAGCACATCATCTTTGGAAACATGCAGGACCTCTATGAATTCCATCATAAGTAAGAAACGCCTCATTCAGCAAGACCTCATTTAAAACTAGGCTTTAAATCAGATTTAAGTTCATACTAGTAATCTTAACCACCTTTAAACACCCATCATTCCCTGTTTTGTCAGCATCTTTCTCAAAGAGTTGGAGAAATATGAGCAGCTACCAGAGGATGTTGGACATTGCTTTGTCACATGGGTATGTGTCATTTGTTCACTTCCATGTGCTGATTATCATCACTTTCAAAACTACTTATTTAAACTTAACCTCTTACTCGGGAGCGTTTCACGCTAACTGGTTTCTCTCCCCATCAAGGCTGACAAGTTCCAGATGTATGTGAACTATTGTAAGAACAAACCAGACTCCACTCAGCTCATACTGGAACATGCTGGGAACTACTTTGATGTAAGTAACCACATTAAAGTTTGGCCGGATGGTCCTGATCTGTAGCATACAGTCACTTCCCTGTTCTTCTCTGTTTAACCACAGGAAATTCAACAACGGCACAGACTGGCCAACTCCATCTCCTCCTACCTGATCAAACCAGTGCAGAGAATCACCAAGTATCAGCTCCTTTTGAAGGTATCCTGTTAGACCAAAGCTCGCTGGTCACATGATGTCGATCTCCACGGTTCCTGTTGTAATGGTTCCTGTTCTGTGTGCGTCTGTTCAGGAGCTGCTGACATGCTGTGAAGAAGGCAAAGGAGAGATCAAGGACGGGCTGGAGGTGATGCTCAGTGTTCCCAAGAAAGCCAACGACGCCATGCACCTCTCTATGCTGGAAGGTGATTAGAAGTCATCGCCTGTTGATACAAATACATATGATGCGGTTTTATTTTGAGCGCTCATTCTTACGCGCCTCTTTCAGGTTTTGATGAAAACATCGAGTCGCAGGGCGAGCTCATACTCCAGGACTCCTTCCAGGTCTGGGATCCAAAGACTCTAATCCGAAAGGGTCGAGAGCGCCACCTCTTCCTCTTTGAGATGTCTCTCGTCTTCAGTAAGGAGGTCAAGGACTCTAATGGCAGGAGCAAATACATCTACAAGAGCAAACTCTTTGTAAGTAGTGATCTCTTTATATAATGACATTATCTTAAACAAATGTGTGTTTAAAAATACAGCCTCTTGAATCGCCACCTTCTTAAAGACTACCAACTCACCCTGTGACATTTTTATTCTTTCTCACCAGACATCAGAGTTGGGGGTGACGGAGCATGTTGAAGGAGACCCCTGTAAGTTTGCTTTATGGGTGGGACGCACTCCAACCTCAGACAACAAGATTGTGCTCAAGGTAAAACGCTCTTCCTCATCCTCTGATATCTCCTTCAGGATTGGACCAATATTGATTTTCTGAGACAAAATCCTCAAATTACAGGGTGGGGGGAATAGATGCATTAAAACTATGCACACTTCCACATGAGGACATTAATGACACCTCACTGTTACAACAGAATAAAAATGGCCCAATTACTCCGAAAACATCAGTATTGGTCTAACCCAGTTTTCTCTGTTCATTTTCCAAGGCTCTTCTAACTTTCTTATTCTACCCTCTCTGGGGTGTTGTGTGTTTGCATGAGCAGCTTCAGGGTGGCTGAAAAGCTTCCTGTCATCACTCCTCTGTCTCCTTGATATCTTTTTCCTCTGTCTCTCTCTGCCAGCTTAAGTCCCCTGGTCAGATTCTGCTGTGCTCCATCTGTTAAACACAGGCACATGTGTATATCTGGGGCTGTGTTTTCTGTGGATGTTTGTATCTCTAATTCTCTATGTAGGCTGACATGCTTCCACCAACGCTAATGACACCGATTCAGCTCCCACAATCCCCCATCCTGTAAAACTCTTTTTTTGTTTTCCTATCGAAACAAGCATTTTAATGACACTCTAGGAATAATATGAAACACCATTTTATTTAGTCCCGAATTCAATTTTAATCCCTCATTAATTTTCAAATGTGAGGCAGGTTTTCCTGTTGAGTGTCACTACAGATGGATTAAATGTGTGTCAGCCGTTGGAACAGCATGAAGCCAAAATCCTAACACTTCTGAGCATTACAACTCTGATATATGTTGACTACCAAACTAACCACTGAGAAGCAGTCGTGTGGTGTGCGCATTGTAAATGAAGTGTTTCTCATTCCTAACTACTCATTCACACACATACACACAGAGCGATACCATTACAATCTGCTACACGTTTAATTGGCATTCATTACACTGTCAAGGTAAATTATCAATGTTGTGCTTTTCTTTCATGTCAAACCATTTTGTCAGCATTAAAACCTGTGTATCTGCTGAAACCGAACCAGTGAAATTCTCTATTTTATATTTTAAATTCAAAGCTAAGTCAGGGATCCAAACATGGAGCCATGGTGAGTACAAACTATCCCACAACACAGCCCTTCAACCCTTTTGCACAAGACTGGTTAGAACGTATTGACGCATTGAACAGTGAAATAGATATGAGTAAAGGAACAATATGTGAAAGTAACATCTAACCTACACAAACATATTTCAATGTAATAAATGATAAATAAAATGTGCTAAATGTCTACTAAGGGATGGGGCATAAATTGAGATTAGTGTGAACCGGGGTGAAACAAGAATACTACATGAAGTCATGATTTAAACCCTGAACTCTTGTTTTCTCCAATAACAGGCATCCAGCATCGAGAACAAGCAAGACTGGATCAAACACATCAGGGAGGTGATTCAGGAGCGCACCATTCACCTGAGAGGAGCACTCAAAGAGCCCATTCATATTCCCAAAGCAACTACAGCCAAGCACCACAAGGGACGAAGGTAAACACAGCAAGTCAAAGCCTGGATCTAAACAGTTATAAACAGTGTTCAAATTACGGGGGAGCTAAGGGGAGCCGAGCTCCCCTGTTAGCCTGCTTTGAGACATTTAGGGGGAGCTCTGAAATATCGCCCATTTTTGTGTCACATGGTGCTGACTTTGGAATTTCTGTACAGACAGGTTCCTGCAATAAATATAGTAACATGTAATTATTCGGCATCATAAACGCGATT
>JAVQJX010103407.1:0-13091 GCA_036025115.1 Ambassis agassizii | reverse complement strand
CACTCTGGTGTCATTCCTCCTACACAGTTCCTTTACTCATTGCCATTTATTTAGCCTGGTTACCTGAAAATAATTAATTTTGTATCTATCAGTGAAAAAAGCTGTATGTATTGATCATCCGATTGTGCATTTGCACAAATTTGGTGTCCTCGACTGTTCTTAAGATACAACTGACTCACTTCCTTCAGTGTATCTGATTGTAAGAAAGCCCTGTTGTCCCTGACTATTGTCCCACCTGTCCGTTGTTGACTGCAGCATGTTGAGCTGACACTGTGAAGATCACCATGGTGAGGAAGGTGATCAGTTCCTCAAGAGTGTTCAGGCTTGATGGAAACCCTGTTAGGAGCACATTAACTGTTAAATAATCTTTGGATTGCTACCCATAATAAGAATTTAAATATACTGCATTGCAGGCACAGGCTTTGTATTTTACCTGAATGTTTGTTTCCAATGAAGGCATGTGTGAATATCTCACTGATCCATTCCTGCAGCTCAGTGTCTCTGCACACATCGTTGTCTGAGGGGTAATAGTACTCCACTATATCCCTCACAAAGCTGGAAAAATATTTACACATTTTAAAAAAAAAAAGAAGAAAAAAATCCAAAACTACACAAGAAACAGAATTTATAACTTTATAACTATGCTGGTTAAAACAGCTTAGACTGTGGCCATATTTAATGATTAATCCTGACCTGTTGATGACCCCCCACAGCTTCAGACCATCATCTCTGTAGTAGAAGTTGGGGACTGACTCCAGTCCTCGTGCAGTGATGTTCTCTGGCAGACAGAGGGAGCTGTAGGTCATTTCAGAGAGAGACCTCCTCATAAGCTCCATCAAACCTTCATATCCCATTGAGCTCTATTTAGAAATCAAAATAAATTGTTATAAATACTTAATTGAAATTTGTCTGAGATTAAATGGGTATGTGAATATTCAGAAAAGTCTTACCATACTTAAAGGGCCGTTGGGGCTGAACAGAGTTTTTTGACCTACGATGTTTACATGAAGAGTGTATCTGAAGTGTGGCATCAGTAGCTGTATAGACAGAGCATACAATTCAATGTAAGTTTCATGATTAATGTTACAAGTAGAAGTTAATAATTTTCATAATGAAACAACACAAAGCAGCATACTGATAATACCAGCTGTGTAATTATACCTTATAGAGAGGATGAATCACAGGGAAGCAACGCAGAGTCGCTACAGTAAAGACTTCTCCCAGCAAGTGAGTGTTGAGTAGGTGGTGGACTGCCTCATACTCCATGGTATCTGTGCTTTTAATAAACAGCTTGGCGAGCAGCCAGTCTGTCTCTGAGTCACTGGGTAGAAAGATGGGGTTCTGCACAGATGGTTGTTGTTGCAGCTGGAATAGAAATACTTAAATATTGTAAAACAGAGACATTATACAAAAGAAAAGCTGCTAGCCCAAGTTATGTCATGACTGCGCTTCAAGCAGCAATTCAGTATTTGCACTGTGATTAAAATACCTGTATTGCAATCGGCATCAGTTTGTTTTCTGGGTTCATGTAGAACAAACAGAAACCAGAAGTCACATGCAGAGATTCACCATTATAGATCCTTGTAGGTATTCCATCCATTATCTTCTGGTCACGGATGAATATGTTGCCTTTCTATATAAAGAACAGACAAAAGTAACACTGATGTACAACTCTTATGATGCAACACTTGTAGCTAAAATATAAAATAAATCCACAAATAATCATCTCTCGTACCTCCATTTCCTTCTTCAGGGAGCTTCCCTCTTCCAGGAATGGTTTGATCATCTCCTCTGTGACTGGGAAGTTTGGGGGGAGTTTTGAGCAGCGCTTGATCACATTAGGATTTGTTGAATTCAGCAACTGGTACCCAAAAAAGTCATCTTCCTTCCAGTGCTCTGACACATACTCTGGGAGATAAGAATTTACTTGTTTATCTTATTTTATAAGTTATACTTGGCACACATCCACATTTACAGTGTGTGTGTGCGCACGCGTCTTACCTGACACTGATGTCTTTTTTGAGCTGAACAATTTTTTCATGTCCTCAAATGTTTTCCATTGTTTGTTAGATCCAAGAAACCCTTTGAACTTCAGTTCAATGCCACTAAAATGAGATGGGTTAAATAAAAAACACAGCCTGACATTATTGCTTTAAGATATTATTAAAGAGTAGTTTTATTAATAAGTAAACTGACTTACGCCATTCGCCTTTTATAAGCAATTTCCTCTGCTCTGGTCAAAGAGAAGCGTAGTTCAGTTGGTATCTCAGATACATCTTTGAAATTACTTTTGTGTGGTATTTTTTCATCAGCAACCTCCCATCTAGAAAAAAAAAACAAGATTAACACTACTAACACTACATAAAGTCCGGAGATATGTGTACTATAGGTGCAAATATTGCATGTAAGAAATACTTACTTGTACAAGCTCCTTTTAAGTCTTAGCTCTTGTTCCCGGTGCTTAATCAGCAGGGGATGCTCCTCTTCAAAAACTTTCACAGCTGAGTAACAGTGATCAATTTTCAGTTACAAATAAACAGAAAACATGAATCATAAATGCTTTGAGTTTGAAGCAGACCTCTCCCTCCTCTCAGCTCCACTAGCTCTCCTCTTGAGATCCATTGGTAACAGGGGAAAAGAATGACATCTCCCTCTGGAGTTGTAATCACTATTTTGGAGCAGTACCATTCATTTTCAGGGAAAAATAAAAAGGGATCTTTCTCCACCTTTAACAGCAGAAGTTTCCCCAGAGACCTTTTGGTTTTGATGGTGAAGATCCTTGTCTAGAAATGAGAGAAATGCTTTTCAGATGTTTCATCAAATATGAAGAAAATCAAATATAGACTCAGAGTGATAATGTAGAGGCAAATATAATATAGTGTAATCAAACAGAGACCTAATGAGAAAATCATTTTATAAATTCAACTCACCGATCCAGACTTAAAGTCAATACCGGAGTTGTCCAATTCAGTTTGCTCACTCTGCCCTTCAGTTCCAAACAGGGTGGCATATACACGGTCCAATGTCCCTGCATACTTCATGTTTCCTGTTGTCACTGCTACCTTGTATTCAGCCATGTTTCCCTCTGTGAAAGCTGTCCAAAAAAAGTTCAAAAGTAGTCAGATTAGCTGCTACAACAAAGAGAAGACGAGTGTTCTGGACGTCTGTCGGTCTGCTCTGAAGCATAGACCGTATATATGCTCTGAAGCTGCAGCCCCTGTTGCTTTCAGGTATGCTCCTAAATCTTGTTCTGCCTGTTTCAGCAAACAACAAATCTTTACCTAGTCTTCCTCTAGTGTAAACATTACTCTCTGCAGTATGTCATAATTTACCACAATAATCTATTCTGCACATTTGAACTAACCACATTTTACCAAGACACTGAACTATACTATGTTTACCTTTGTAAGTCTTCTCTGACGTATTTGGGGAAATGGCTTCTTAAAGTTGGAATAGCATAGAAAAACATGCAGAACTCAAGACAGACCAGTCCTGCAGCTTCAAGCATACAGGCAGGTCAAACTGGTCCAGCAAAAGGCCGGTGTGGCTGCAGGTTGACCAATCAGCTGTCTGAAGACTGAGACCAGTTGATTAAATTAATCAAATCTGGTTGGTTGTTTGGTTGGAACAAAAATCTGCAGCCACTGCGGCCCTTTGGTGGACCAGTTTGACATGCCTGTTCTAATTACACCGTTTGACCAGGTGTGAATCTGAATAGAAGCAGGTGTGCAATCTGCCAGTTTTGGACAGGACAGCAGAGTGAACGAGCGCACCCTCTGAAAAAACACAACCAGGCAGCAGAAAAAATGGCGTCTTCACCGAAATAACTTTGTACATAAAATAGGAATAACCTCTGTTGACCGCTTTCAAAGCCTGGAATACTTCTGGTTGATTCCTCAGAGGCCCGTAAACAAAAATAATCAAGGAATTTTAATGGGCTTTGGAACCACTTCAAAGGTAGGGAGTTGACAATGATTTTAAATGCTAATTGTTTAGCATGCTGATAGCTACTAATGAATTATGTTTTGCTGCTCAGTTTGTCCATAGAATGGAATTAAATTGTTGGTAGTGTGCACTTTCAAAAATTATACAGCCCATCCATGCTTCTTTAAAGTTGACATGTCTACATTTATGTGTGCTGCTACACTGCTTTGTACATTTGTGGATGTTCTAGCTGTTGTTACTCAGAATCTCAGCAATCATACACACCACAGCCAGACGTAAATATCTGCATTTCATAGGTCCTGATTAGATCATTAGTTCTCCTTTCATCATTTTCTCTGTATCAGTCTGACAGTGAAACCTTGCTGAACTATTAGGATTCTTGGCTGTGCGTGTCTCCTAAAGAATTGATCTGACAAAATCAACAAATCAAAAATGCATGAGCCAGGTAACGATTTCATCAAAAAAGTATCAAGCATGTGTCAGAGTCCTATCATTCTGGGATAATGCTAGAAATAGTTTAGTACACCTAACAAATCAAGTCTTCAATCCCAGTTCCCTGTCTGGAGTCCCTTGGGGGCCCCTGTTACGGTCTGTGGTGCCCTTTCAAAGCCCCCAGAGGGTCTGCTGCTTGTATTTTTCATGGATATAAAATGACTATTGAACTCACACATAACTTTTAAAATCCTACAGCAACTGTGCTCTGTAATGTTTGTTTCACTCATTTTGATTTGTTTGTTGTCGAGCCTTGGCAGATCAGTTGGAATAGGTTTTGTGTGTTTTATAGCTGAACTGTGTTGAGTAGATGTAGTTAGTCTCTTTTCAGCATTGATCAAAACACTTTGACACTTAGTAGAAAGAAATAAAGCCTTGCTTTCTCAACACTTTTAGTCTGTATTTGCTTGGAAAAAATTTATAGAGTGAAAAAATCTAGGTGATTGCAAAAAAAAGGAAATATATGCCAGTGGGTTTGCTCAGCTCTCATATTTGAGTGCTTTCATTGCAACCCTTTTTTCTATGTGGCACAAATTGCTGTTACATTTAGATTTCTGCTCAGCAGATTTGACACCGGTGGTGTTAAAACTGAAGTTGTGGCCTTCCCTTAGAGTCTCTACAATGTGTGTGTGCTTCAGCCAGCATCCTGTTGGCTCTGTTTACCACTTTTTCTCCTTCCTGGCACTCACCATACAAACAGAGGAAAAGTTCAGAGGGAGGAAGATGAAAAGTTGAAAACAAAGTCTCTTCTGAGGTGGAACGTTAGCATCAGAGTGTCGTAATAAGTCTCTCAGCAGTCTTCTGCCTCCACCCGTCTTTACCGCTGCTTCCTCGGCACCAAGGACAAAATGCTTACACCACAATGGAGATGAGCAGAAAAAGAAGGGCCTCTGGGGAGAAAAACTTCAGGGAGAGTTTGGAGAAAGATGAGATGAGGAGGAGGGGGAGGAAGAGGAGGAGGGAAGAAGGTTAGTGTAGGTGTAGAGGTAACGAGATGAAGCTTTAATGATCCCTGTGGGGAAAATGGGCCACTGCTGCAACAAATACTTAGAAGGCACAGCATGAAAGGAAGAAAATGAAAGAAAGGAGAGAGCTGCAACACCACTGACCAGATACACTTTTTAAGTGTATTAAAGTAAGATTAAAGTAGGCTAATATGTACCAAGGGTGACAACAGAGAAGGCAAAAAATGTTTTAAATCTTTAATCTGAAAAGACAGACTGACAGTTTAAAGATATCCGACATGATTCTAACGGGAGCACCATTCTGAGTGCACATCTTTTCTTTATTGTGTTTTCCTGTGAGAATACAAGCAAGTTCTACCAGTTACATACTCATTTTCTTGTAGTTTATATGATTCTTCCACGTTCTTATGAATACTGCTAGCTTGTGATGTTGCAGAAGCTGCTTCTCTGGTGTTTTGGGGAATTAAGTTTTATTACCACATTCATGTGGACTGGTGGAAGGCTTTTCATTTGGGACATGTAGAATGGCTCTGATGACAACAGAGAAAATGTTCTTCATCCAAGACAGCCACACACTATTTCTCAGTGGGATATGTATTGTGTAAGCATCATCATGCTAGTTAATTAACTGTCTAATTTCTAATATATGCAGGCACTGTGCATCAGGCCTGTAGGTGTATTATGTTGCAGAAAAGTTTAAGCTGGCAAGCTAACCATCTAGTAAAATTTAGTCCACTCATGTAATACCATGTTGTACCACAAGGTGGTTTTGTGAGTCACTAGCTACATTGACACAGCCTGTTTATTGTGCACAGCCAGCAGTGGAATCGACAGCACGGTTGACACAAAGCACACCTGATTTGTGTAATCTTGCCGGTTTTCCCAGCATAATCTTTGTGTGAAGAACAACATGTGCAATTATGTGTGGTATCAGCCACATCATCATGCTCTTACTGCTATTCCTCCACCGGGCAGATTCAGTGGCTACTTTGGGGCCGGAGCACCCACGTGTGCCAGCCAACACCTGTCATTGATTTGATAATGACCACTCCCCCGCAACCTATCAACGCATTGCATTGTGACGTGTGATGATGTTATTGTTCACCTATACTGAGGCCTGTACGGTTGACGTACAGTTGGTTAACTCTAGGATGTGGTGGTGAATTGTGGATTTGTTTTTTTCTTTTCCTACGGAGCCTTTTGCGTTATAGGTTGCATTGATATTAACTCCGTAATAATATCCATCACCGGTGTGTAGACCGCTGGTTAGTGGTCAGTCGATAACATGTACATAACATGTACTGGTCCTCAACTGACCATTTCCCAAACCCACCCAAATCTCTCTTTTTGTAACGTGCCTACCAGTTAACTCAGGTATTTCCAGAGGCTTTCTTAAGAGTTAATTTTTTTTCTCCTGGGCACAGCAGAAACTGTATTTTTTTTTTCTACAAAAACATCAATTCTCTGCCTCAGCCAGGTGAAAGAAGCTATCTGCCCACAATGTCAAAGTCTCCAAGAAGTCTGGCAGGTTACATGTCTTTTAATGGCTTTACCGTCTTGTTTAACCTTGTTAGTGCAATGGCCTTTGCTCATGTTGCTGAGAAGACAGTTTGCTTTACATCTTTTGTCTCTGTTGCTAAGAGATTTAAACTCTTGTAAGAGTTGTTTCTAAGACCGTCTGCCTGTCTGTAGCTTCCATTCAAGCTTTTAACTATTGTCTCAGAGGAGGCAGTTAAACAGTGAGCATCGACATATTTTCTTGCATTGAGATTAGTGAGGAGTGGAAGTGGGTGGTTTATGAAGAATAGTCTCGAAGCAGCTCTCTCATATGCACTGTATCTGACACTGAATGCATCATCGTCACAGATGTGAAGGTAGTGACTTTTAGACAGAGGGGTTAAGTTAACGTTACGCTTAAAACAGGAACAATACCACTAAGTGATTGAAGACATTTGTCTGAAAAATTCATGCATATGTTGCCTTTGTTCTGAACATATAGATGTTTAGTGCTGTGATTATGGGTCAAAACATGTTTTTACTTACTTGCTTGTTAAATAAGTTGTTAATATGATGCGTATTTCACTTGAAGAAACACCTTTTGTGCAGTAAATACAACATCATATAAGTAAATAAAAAATGAAAGAAAATAAGATAAATAACCAGTCAGAATGCTGGCATAATGCATCGTGACATATGTTGTGGGTAAGCAGTTGCAGCAACAAAAATATGTTCTGTATTGGGTGTGATCCCAGCCTGTAGTACGGCTCCCATGTGTTGTAGTTTATTTAAAGCCCATTTGTCATCCAGAAAGCCACATGAGTTTGTTTTCCTCAATGTAAAATCAAAGTGATTGCTGCCTGAGTAAACTCCTTCTGATGCACGGTTTTAAAATCTTTTTAAACAAAAATCTAACTCTTTAGGGAAACTTATCGAGGCAGCAGGAGCAACCGTAGCTCAAATAAAAAAAAAAGACTCTAAAAAGCTAGTAAAAGAGGAACATTGTGCACACTTGTTTTACTCTGATATAAGTCTTGGGAGAGGAAAAAGCTCTTTCTCTGGGACTTTTTGGTGCTGCTGATTAAAAACAGGTGATCAATGGACCACATGAATCTGACCTGTCATATGCTCGTAATGCACCTACTACCTACACAGTAAGAGAAAGGTACAATCTGCACACTGCAGTGCTCCATATTGTTTTATTAATGACCAGCCGGCATGGTTTCTTCCTCCGGCACTTTTTCTTGCACAAATCTCACACAGACCCGTTTTTACAATTAAATCAGTGCATTTATGCAGGTTTGCCAGGAAACTAGCTAAAAAGTTTATTCACTAAATTGCAAAGTCTGCCTTTCAGTTCTTTCCTCTGTTGCATTGCATTTGATGTCCAAACAGTTACAGTTGTAAAACAGGTTTAGTACAAAGTAAAATGGAAGACATTATATACTCTGCAACAGAAGCTTATCGAGGTGAATGGAATGGATCAGATGTCAGATGCCTTCCTCCATGTTTCCTCCATGGGTTTTCCCTTTGCGGCACTCATGGCTTTCTTCTGTTTCTCTTCTTTGGGTTTCAAACTCTGCTTGTAAAAAAACAAAAACAAAAAAACTGCTTTAATCATCCACCATGCTTGTGTACTTGAATGTCCTTGTGTGGAGCAATTACATTATCCACAACGACTGTGCTGCTTTCTTTCTCCTCTCATATGCACCAAATGAACAATTTGTGAATCAAAGCTATTCCACCGTTTGTTTCTACGTATCACGTCAGTTCGTTACATCTCCATAAATCTATAAGCAGTCAGAAAAAAGTACATTTGTGTTGTATCGGTGAGGGGGGATGAAAATAGTTATTTTATATTGTTGAACGAACAAAGGCAGGGTGTTTTTTTTCAGAGGTAGTATTTTCTTTGGATTTGCTCTCATAATTAGAGAGTGGAGAATTGGAGTTGGTGACTGTGGAGCAAATGCAAAAGCAAAACTAGAAAGGGTAGAAGATGGCTGTCTTTCTGTGTGTGTGTGTGTGTGTGGGGGGGGGTGTTTCGGTGGAGCCCCTCTCATCTCTGCAAAGGCTTTTATCGTCTCCTCTGGTCGCTGATGAGGAGCTTTACAGGCGGGAGAAGAGAGACAAGAGAAGGAGAAGCTTGTTAGAGCTGGGAGGTGTTGATGAGATAATTACAAAGCTGTCATAGTGCCTGTCTGGCCCAAGAGCTGTGCCATCAATGTGTGTGTATACATATGTGTCAGATGCACATGTTTGAAAGTGTATGTCAGTGTGTCCTTTTTTTTTCCCCAGAACCTGGCTGAATGCACATTTTTGATTGCCGTCATATGTCTATGCATGTAGAGAGATACAGTAGATATATACAGTATATGTGTGTGTGTGTGTGTGTGTGTGTGTATGCTTGGTGTAGGATAATGGCTGCACTTTTCCCTTTGAAATGCATGACCATGTCTTCTGAGGTGGAAATGAGGTTTTGAGCATCTGCTCTATTCTGCCATTTCCTGCGTCTGTTGTTTCTCCTTGTGTGTGTGTTTGTTTGTTTTTATTCTTTTTAAAGGAATCATTGTTCTTCTCGGCTGTATGGAGTCACCGCGGGCGCTGCAGGCAAACTCCACTTCCTTCTAGACAGCCCATAATTCTTCTGTGTTGACTTCAGACACATACACTCCCTCTTTCAGATTGCCATGACCACTGCTTCGCTATTAGAAACCATGAGAGAGGGTGTGTGTGTAAGCGTGTGTGTGTGTGTGTGCGCGTCACTGCTTTTCAAAAGCATTGGCGGGCTCCGGATTTGATTTGATACATGTTTGCGACAAGAACGCTAGGCCACAGGCGTTCACACATGTGCACCAGCCACCCGCTCACCTACTGGCCAGATTGAGTCGTCGGGGCGGGGGGCAGGAAAAGTAATGGCGGAGGAAAGTTGACCACTGCCCTGGGAAATATGTGGCTTGTCTCCGAGCGAGCGGGAACAAGCTCTCAAGTTGGCGGACAGATTTTTCATTTGGTGCTCTCCGAGATGTGGAGGAGTTGCAGGGGTAGAGAGGGCAGGAGAGAAATTGGTGGAGGTGGAGGTGGTGGTTGTGTGTGGAGGGCTGGTATTGGTAGTTTGATTCTGTTATGAACGGAGCGCTGTGAAACAGAAGCAAACTCAATTTCAAGCTCGGGGTCCTCGAGGAGATGCACTTGGTCTCTCCACCCACCACCACCATCAAACAAAGGCTTTAACCTCTTCACTGCCACAAAGTTTTTGAATTGGAGCTCTGCTTAAGCCGTCATGAAGGTCATCTGAAGATGCACTTCTTTCTGAGCTCTTTGAAAATGTGTGTATGAAGGTGGAGGTGGGAATGGAGAGAGGGAGAGAGATAGAATCAGGCTTCATGTAAGATGAGAAATGCACATGCAAGGGGTGTGTGAGGTGCGCTAATTACTGCCTGTCCTCTGTTTTATTCACACACTTCCTGTCACATTAAAGCATGGTACCAGACGTGCCACTAAACCTTATTGCTTGTATACAAGTCATAATTCAGACAAGCTAGAGCAAATTAAATAAATGACTCCCACCACCTTCAAAGACAGAGGGATTTCACATTTGAGTGGAAATTAAATTAATACCACTGGGAGCAGTTCGTGAATCTTCACAAGGTCCACTGTGATGGTAACGCGCTGCTTCTCATGTTTTTGGATTCAGGGAGTGGATATATATATATTTTGTGTCCCTTCAGTAATAACAGTATAGCAGAACAAAATTCCCTCAGTGCAACGAAGAATTATTAAATCCACTTACGCCAGTACGCCACTTTCATTATGTCACTTTGGTGGACTGGCGAAGAGCACTCAGAGGAGTGTAATTGGCGGCATCCATTTGTGACCTTGGCTCCAGTGTGAGGGGCCACCGCATCATCAATACAAGACGACGGGACGTCGGCGCCTCGGGGAGGGAGAGGCAGAGAGAAGGCTGTTGGATGGGGGAGGGATGTACGGTGGCACTGCCATCTGTCTGTGTGTTCTGACCCACTGCCCTCCTCAGCAGCCCAATGCCCAAATTAGGAGGAGGGACACACAAGCTAATTGCAACGCGTGAACAAATCAACAGCATAAGCAAGAACCGTGAGGCTCCATTTGGCAAGATTTTCATGGAAAAATACTCCTGTCTTATTAGGTGAAATCATGAGGAGCGACAGCAGAGAAGAGTGCTCCATCCCCATTACTACATTTTACACTCATCTCATTTGCCTCCATGAATTGCGGATGTTGTTGACCCACAGGAAACACAGAAATTGGCACTTGAGAGGAAAAATATTCTCTCCAAAATAGCCAGAGACCAGGTTCTGTATCCCAGATTAAATCTCCTAGGTAGGAAACACTTCACTGCTGTGTTACCAGACTTAAAGTTTGCTGCTTTAGAGAACAGCTGAATCCTGTTAATTGGAGAAACCAAAGTGTGAGACAACCTGAAAATACTTTCAGCACACTGCAGTGATTCATCAAGTTTTTCCAAGCTAATATATCAATTTGTAATGTAAACATTCACAGTCTTCAAAAAATGAATTATTTGGGTTATTACCAAAACCAGCTGTAACAGGGTCACTTTCTTTTCTCAGTCTTCTTACTTGGAGAACACTTGTATTGTAATGATTAATTAACCAGGGTGTGACATATTTGATTTGATGGATTTTTAAATTGGTTGCCTTTCTGAGTTTTTATGTATACACCCTAAGCTGACAAAATGAGGGAGGACTTTTTTGTACATGTGAGATTTAGGCTTGTAAAATGTCTTTTTCTTTGCTTAACCAGTGTGTGTCAGGATGGATCATAAGGCAAATCAGTAAAGTAGGGCCCTGCAGTGAACAATTGCCTTGTAGGGGAAAGTCTGGAGCAAAATTGTGGCCACCCAGTCCTACATTTCAATTTGTAGACCTTTGGCATGCTTATGCTATATACATCAGCCCATGGACTGGATTATGCCAGGTCAGCAAATGGGCTCGTTGTTTTTGGCAATGTGACCAAACTTCACCATATATCATGCTTTGTGTGTAAATTTTCTGCTCTTCATGTGTGTTGGAATTGTGTTAGAAAAAATACACTAACAAAATAAAAGCTTGGTAGAAATGGTTAGTCAGCACACCCTACGGATATGCTACATGGATATGTTTTAATTTTGATTTTTTTTTTTAATTTAGAATTTTCAGCACTTGAAAACAGACATTTGATTTACACTTTATTTTGACCATGGTTGCATTAGCTGTGCCAAAATGCAGCCTCCCTATGGCTAAATTGACCATAAATGCCGTTTGAAGCTTTTGTTTTGGCTGAGGTTTAGCGCACACTTACAGTATGAATGACTTTTATCAACCACGTGTCCAGCAGTGATAAGCAACAATTCAGTTCACTTACTGCACTAAATTACACATAGTTGCTAACAGCTATCTGTAGCAGCAGCGGCCCCATTAGCAGCTAAAGAGCCAAACGGAGTGAATGGTGGGTTTTCATATATCAGGTGACTCTAATTGGTTGATGCTACATGCTAATACATGCTAATTAATTATGTTGAGTTATTATTTAAGGCAATAATGCGATGGAGCTTTTTGTCCCTTAGCTGCATCTCTAGCCTGTTTCTTAAACTATTGTAAAATGATATTAATTGGATTATCAAAATAATAAGAGTGAAAGTTGTTCTGCCTGAACAGGTGCATGAAGTTAGCCATGAAGGCACCTGTCAATCAAACACCAAGTGCTCACATAATTTTAAGAGGAGAACTAATCGGGCAGAAGTGTAAACACCTGTATAATTTTAGCAGGGCTGTGCAGATGCTTTAAGCTCTCATTACTTTTCTGCTCATGCAAGAAGCTACTGTCAGTCAAACTTGTAGTGTAGGTGGATCTCTGGCATGGATGTTTCTGTAATGATTTTTTTTTGGTTATGACAATACCTTTTAGACAGCTTTCCACATTCCAAAGATCTAATGTTTTTACCTACCTACATTACCTGAGTAACCACTAACTGAGGTTCTCTGAAACTCAGCGTGAACTTGTCCAGCTGTAAGTGTAAGTGTGTGTGTGTGTGTGTGTGTGCGTGTGTGCGTGTGTGCGGGGCGGGGGGGGGGGGGGGGGGGCAAATTAAAAAAAAGCTTAAGGGCAAAAACGGGTGGAAATAGCTTTAAAAAGCGCCCCACAAACGCAGAGAGA
>JAVQJX010103308.1:0-11635 GCA_036025115.1 Ambassis agassizii | reverse complement strand
TATTCTCTGTCTCTCACATGTACAAATGTGTGCCAATAGGGAAATAACACAGAGCATAATTTAGCACAGAGCATATCGTCTGCCTCTCTATTGTCGGGACACCTGACGACACTCTGGTTATTTCCTGAATGTTTGTGGGCTGGTAGAAATGTAATCTCATTGTGGCTCAGTGAAATGACAGACTGGCTGTCTGCTGTTAAAGTGCATTAGATACGTACAATCACCCTCCGATGCTTCTTGAACTCCACAGTTTGGTTGTACACTCTGATCTTAAGTGCATGTAATCGGCGGTGTTCATCATGCTCCTCACTGTCGTCATCATCATCTTCATCATTGTCCCTGACTCTGCGGCTGTGGTCTTCTTCGCTACTGCTATGCTGGTGACTGTCATCTTCGTCATCATCTGAGGTCTGTTTATTGTTGGCTTCGATGTAGACATCCGCAAGGTTATTTGGCAAGCTGCTAGTCTGAACCAGCACGTACGAGCCTTCACCCTCAAAGTCATGCTTCATCTTATCAAATGTTCTGTACTCAGGGTCTCCTTTGATAGTGCATTCGCTGAAGCCTGTGGTGCAAACAAGTAGAGCCAGGAAAATAAAAATAAGTGGATAAGATGTAAGTTTAAACACAGTGAGTTATTTACTGCACCTGTAGATTGGCAGTAATATTCGCCCTTATCATTTGAAAGGCAAACAGCATCTCCATCGCACTCCTCTTCATCATCACAGTCGATCTTCCCAACTCCATCATCCTTCTCACATTCACATTTCTGGCTACAGTGATTGGTGTACCACACTTTATTGAACTAACAAGAAACAGAAAGTCAACATATTTGTTGTATTATGTGTATGTGTTTCTTTGTTTTAATCAGGCAGTCAAAGAGTAGCATGTCAAATCAAACATAATTTAATTTGTGATTTGACACTCACCTGGTATTTTTTGCCATTCTGGTCCACACACCCACATTGCTGCACAGGCACACAAACCTGCCTCTTTTGCACAAAGCCATCATCACATACACATCCTGGTACACAACCCTCATTGTCATTGCAGCTTGGAGGCCCATTCAGGTATGTGCAGGTTGGAGTGCAAGCAGGGACACAGGGGGAGTAATGACTGTTCTCTGGGCAAGAGTGAGCTTTACAGAGACAGAGTATAAACTTAGAAACACTCAGAGTTTACACTTTGGTATACGCTTTAAGTGAGAAACAAAAAAAGTTGGTTTGTATATTGGCTTATAGGTGGAAATTTAACACGTTAGCTGTAAAATATTATCCGTTGTCCAACTTGGTTATTGAACACAGAAATACACAAATGACTTACTTGGTACAGGTGTAGTTGTTGACTGTGTTGTTGAACTAGGTTGTGGTCTGGCTGTTGTTGGTGACACAGGTTTGGCTGTTGTTGGAGGTTGTGGGCCGTCTGTTGTTGGTGGCACAGGTTTGGCTGTTGTTGGAAGTTGTGGTCCGGCTGTTGTTGGGGACACAGGTCTGGCTGTTGTTGGAAGTTGTGGTCTTTCCGTTGTTGGTGGCACAGGTTTGGCTGTTGTTGGAGGTTGTGGTCCGGCTGTTGGTGGTGGCACAGGTTTGACTGTTGTTGGAAGTTGTGGTCTTTCCGTTGTTGGGGACGCAGGTTTGGCTGTTGTTGGAGGTTGTGGTCTTTCCGTTGTTGGTGGCACAGGTTTGGCTGTTGTTGGAGGTTGTGGTCCTTCCGTTGTTGGTGGCACAGGTCTGGCTGTTGTTGGAAGTTGTGGTCCGGCTGTTGTTGGTGACACAGGTTTGGCTGTTGTTGGAAGTTGTGGTCTTTCTGTTGTTGGTGGCACAGGTTTGGCTGTTGTTGGAGGCTGTGGTCTGGCTGTTGTTGTTGGCACAGGTCTGGCTGTTGTTGGAAGTTGTGGTCTTTCCGTTGTTGGGGACACAGGTTTGGCTGTTGTTGGAGGTTGTGGTCCGGCTGTTGTTGGTGGCACAGGTTTGACTGTTGTTGGAAGTTGTGGTCTTTCCGTTGTTGGGGACACATGTTTGGCTGTTGTTGGAGGTTGTGGTCTTTCTGTTGTCGTGCCTGCAGTTGTTGCTGTTTTTGTGGGGCCTTGTGTATCACAGGGAGTTATAGTAGCCGTTGTGGTAGTGGCGGTGGGGGGTGTAAACCTAACTGTGGTAGTAGGTGATTGACCTGTTGGTCCAGTCAGGTCTGAAACCACAATTCGCATTCATTTTATAACATGTATTCTTTGATGAAGTTAGTGTAAGCTGACTATCTATATAACAGAATTACCTGCACAGCGCCCTTGATGAAGAGACACATCATCTACGGCAACATCAGACTGATCGTTGGAACCTCTTCGCCCCTCAAAAAGAACCTAAATTCAAGAGCACAAGTCAATACTACCAGTATATTACTAAGACCAGACAAGTTAGAAACATACTGTATGTAGGACGTATTTTACCTGGAATGGTCCAGTTGTTGTCAAGTCCACCTGAGCCAGGTGCCACATATTTCCTTGATTGTTCCTTTTCCACCATACTCCATCAGTCTGTCTCTTGTGGACTAAGTAAACATGGAGGCCCATTGTCTCAGCTGAACCATACATATGGTACCAGAACTGCAAACACTGAGGACCAGTGTTGGAGCACTCAGAGCTGATGAGACGAGCTGTGTCTCCAAGTGATGCACTGTTGGCTTCGATGTAGACATAGTAGCCCTCTAGATGGTAGGGTAGGATTATTTAAAGACACAGTAAGTACTTCAAGGACTTTAACAATTTAATTTGTATCACGCATTGTAGCTCTACTACTATATCAGGGTCATACAGACTAATACAAGCAACTTCACTTAGGCTGTGTCACCTCCAGTGGTGTGATCTGAAGAAGGCCCAGTAGTCATAGTCGGAGTGGAGCCACTAATTCTCGTCCAGTCAAAAACATCAGTAAGCAGCTGATTCCATTGACACAAATCTTGTTCAAAATTACAGTTTATTTGGCATACTGGAAAGGAAAGTCAGAATTGATATCATTAGATCACTGACACTGTGACTCTTGAAACCTAATTCAAAGATTGGGAAGTTATTACCTGGCCTGTTATCTGCAACTTGAGTTACATTGCCCTCATTAACTGGGCCAGTTGTGGCTTCCTCAGTGGAAGGCTGGGCTGTTGCATTGACTAGAGGGGCCTCTGGAGCTGCAGTGGTCGGCACAGGGACACTTGGGGGAGCTGTGGTATCAGGTTTAGCTGGCTGTGTTGTAACTGTGGGACTCAGTTCTGTAACAGTGCAACAATGTCATGAGTATTCACAGAAACCTGATTTAAAACAGACCACCCTGACCTTCAGTGAACTTGTTTCTTACCTGAGCAGGGACCTCGATAAAGTTTTATATCATCAATAGCCACATCTGATTGATCATTGGATCCTCTGCGCCCCTCGATAATGATCTAAATAGTAGTGTGGAACTCATGAGATAAGTATTGCAGAACATAATTATTTTGAATGCATTGGTTTGAGTTGAATCACCTGAAAAGCTCTGCTTGTTTTGATGTCCACCTGAGCCAGCTGCCACTTATTTCCTTGGTCATTCCTCTTCCACCATACAGCATCAGTCACTCTGTTCTGGCTCAGATAAACATGCAGACCCATTGTGTCTGCTGACCCGTACATATGGTACCAGAACAGCAGACATTGAGGACCAGAGTCTGAGCACTCTGAGCTGATGAGACGAGCTGTGTCTCCATGGGTCATGTTGCTGGCCTCAATGTAAACATAATGGCCATCTGGAAAAGATAAAAAAAATCTCTCAAAACTGTCAAAGCTCCTCTTACTCACTTTTAAAAAATCTGTTAGCATTTATAATATAACAAATTATTTACCACCGGTGTGGTCAGCAGAGGGGCCGGTCATCAGAGTGGGGGTGAACCCACTTTGCCATGTCCAGTCAAAAGCATCTGTGATCATCTGATTCCAGCTACAAAGGTTGCTGTCAAAGCTGCAGTCTAAATTGCAGACTAAAGGGAAACATTTGCACAAAAAGAGAACTGAGTGACTTCCATAACTTCCTAATAATTAAGTAAAGTTACTACTAAATAGTGAAGATTCAATATTCATTGAACAACACATAAATGTTAATCTGTAACCACATTTCGGCTTTTCTGATGCAGAAATAACTGACCATAAAATAAAGCTTCCTGTGCACTTACTTGGGTGTGAGGGGAGGACTTGTGCAGTTGTGGCAGGAAGGGCAGTTCCATCAACCAAGTCAGGGAAGGCACCTAAAGAATAGTGACTTGTTTAAACTTCTGTAACGTCTTAATTTAGTTATATTAATTATCAAACTAAAAAAATACTATATGATACTGTTTGCAATATTTTTTCACATGCTGACTGTGATAGAGATAGACTATGATAGATGTGATATGAGATGATGTTACCCTTGCATGAGCCAAAATGCATTGAAATGTCATCTATAGCCACATCTGATTGAGCATTAGAGCCTCGAATTCCCTCCACTATGATCTGGAAACAAATATATATAAGAAAATAAAATATAAAAAAATCAATTGTACACTGAAATAAAACATTCAGCATCTTAAGGTGATTTTTAGGACTTACTTGGAATGGACCTGAAACTCTGATTTCAACATTTCCTCTATGCCATTCTGGTCCTTGGTTGTTCATCATGGACCAGAGTTTAGTAGCTTCATTGTCTTTTAGGAGGTAGATATTGAGAGCCATGGCTCTGGCTGAACCATAAATATGATACCAGAACTGCAGGCAGAGTGGTCCATCATGATGGCACATTGAGCTCAACAAACGGGCAGAGTCTCCATGGGTTACGCTGTTTGCCTCAAGGTACATGTAGAAACCATCTGGAAAAGTTGAACATGAAACGCGAGTGAATATGAATCGTGGAAAAACACAACAGAAGGCAGTTGTTGACATTCTAATTTTACCTCCAGTGGTGTGGTCTTGGTCTGGGCCGGTTAGATTTGATGATGTGGGTCCTGAATGTCGTGTCCAATCGAAACTGTCTTGTATTAGCTGCTCCCATCCACACAAATTTTTTTCAAAGTTGCAATTCATTGGACAGACTATAAAAAAACATAAACATAATGTAAATGATAGACACAATATACACAATAAACCTCCAATGTAGTTGATTCAGTAAGTCTATCACAGGCAATCATTGTCAGTTGTAGTATTGGATTACATATGACACTGATTGTCCTTCCCAACCCTGAATTGTCTTACTAGTCTGATCTGGAGTTGTAGAGGGAGGTGTTGGAGTTGTTGGCGCTGCAGTGGTTGTGGGTTCAGCTGCAACAGGAAAACGAAACAAAAAAACAAAACAAAACAAAACAAAACAAAAAAAACATAAAAAACAAAGGAAATGAGTTCACCGGTTGAGTTTTTTTGGTACCCTAGGGAGATTTTCCTGTCCCTCTACATCCTATTCTTACAATTTGCTTGCTGTAATTTGTCAAGGCTGAGAGAAAAATGTAGAGCAAAAATACAATCACTTAATTACATGTCCATATCATATATTTCCTGTAATGTTTGACTAAGATACTCACCGCAAGCAGTGCCAATCTGCCAGTAGGGAAGTTCCACTCCTGCTACCTGGCAGGCTGCTGCATAGGACTTCAGAGATTCACATAGAGTGTGTCGGTCACCATTTGTGGCACAGTAGTCATACACACAACTGCTGAGGTAGATGCTCGGGTGAGCGTGTTCATGGCAGGATTTGAAGGAATCCCCGAATAATACTGAGCACTCATTTAAGGCCTCAGTATTCTGCTCATTTTCACAGACTCTTGGATCATTTGGAACAGCAGTACACCTGAGAAATTTAGACAGGATAGGACTGACGCATGCTTTACTAACTTTTCATGTCTAAAGCAAAAGATGCGTAGTTGAGGAACCAGGATGATAAAATGCATGCTTATCACATAACATACACACACAGAGTTGCTTTTGTGTCCTGCCTCAATTATAGCTTCGGTGTGACATAGTTGTTATTTTTTGTCTCATTTAATGGTCTCTTCTCTTCCACACTTTCATCATCAGTCAGCCTTCATATGCCAGAAAGGGCTAAATGAATACCACATTTTATGGATGTGTGTGTGTATTTTTCCTTTTTAAAGTTTGACTTTAATATCGGAACTTAAATGTAAATGTAGATTTGACATGTTGACGTGCAAGTTTTCAGTTATCCTCCATGATAATGTAAAATGAACTCACTCATTATTGTCTGGCACCCTCCAGCTGTCACCAAAGTCAAAGGCATCAGTGACGTTTTGACCTCCTGGTGTAACAAAGTCATCGTCCTGGTATCCAGAGTAAGTGCCGCACAGTCCACACAGGTCATATTTGTAGCGTTCATCCACCTGAAGGAACAGTCTGTTTTCCCCATCAATCCCCATTCTGAGGCCGAATGTTGTCACCAAGATGACATTTTTTTTGTCCTTGTAGACCCATACTGAACCGTAAGTTCCATTGATTCCATAGGGAAGTTGTACCTGGCTATTGTGCACCTAAAAAGAGCACAATTTGTAATGAGTTTATTTTGTATCTTTGAATGTTGTATGATCAACACAACCAGTACAATAATAAATAATAATCCTTTCACGTTAAAGACGAGAATGTTGACTATTAATTTTTTTTGCATGACAAACATTGGACTTCCTCCAATGACCTGACACAGAATATATCTAACCATACGCATGTGTGCTGATATGGAAGTTGGGTTCATTAATAAGTTACAGCTGATAATACAAAACAATAACTAATAAATCTCCAACAGGTCACAAGTTACTGTTTACATGAAGTAGAAGCCATACTGTATAACATAGCCTTATTTATGCATTTCTCATATGCTGAATGCTTACATAGGTTTTTCCACTTTGATTCATGGTGAGGTGCAGGTTTTCCACCTGAAGAGTCACAGCTTCAAGCTTGGACCTGGTGAAGTTCTGAAGGGGCGGATGCATGTTGTGCCCTAGCACAGAGAACTGGACTGAGCTTTCACCACCACATGTGGTTGTTAGTGTGTAAGTGCAGCCCCCTTGAAAGTCATAGGCGAACTTGTCAAAGGTGATGTAGTGTGGATCGCCGTACACGCTGCAGGTGGCGGGTTCGAAAGGAAAGCAACCTTTGACCCCATCCTTTACCTTACAAACTTCACTGTTTGCACATTTCATTGAGGTACACTGCATGATATTACTACCCATGCAATGGCACTGTTGCACGCAATCCCGTTCCACCAGCATTTCTCCTTTCTGTGGGGAGAAGGGAGTTTGTGATTACAATACAGTACTGTGAAATGTGAATAAGAAATTGTTTTGTGTTAATCTGCCTCACTTACCTCATAGTGTTTTCCATTATGCCAACAACCACAGCTGTCTGCTGGGACACACTTATCCCCACTGAGCTTGAAGCCAGAGTCACACTCGCATCTCTCCTCACAGCTTCCACAGGGAGTGGTAATATCCAGACTGGAGCACACCTCAGGACAGCCATCAGCACATGAGTTATAGTGGCTGTTTTCTCCACATTGAAGGGCTGAGGAGGCAAAGGAAGGAGAAGAGAGCATGACCTTAACTCGTAATTTATTATTACAGTTATCTACCACCATTTCCCCAATTTTAACGAGAAGAGGAAGAGTGTTAAAATCAGAAATCCATGAAGAAACTTACAGCAGAATGTGGAGTTCCTCCATGTGGGTATGGCAACTCCAGCTTCCCGACAGATATCAGTGTATACCTGTAATGCCTCACAAAGCACTGCAAGGTCACCATGAGTAGAACACATTGCAGACACACAACCCCTGAAGTAGCTGTCTGCCCCTAGAACTGATAGGCAATCAGCAAAGGACCCAGTGCTGGACAGGAGGCCTCCGCAGTACTGCTCACTGGCATACTTAGCCTCTTCCAATGGGTCACACTGATGAGGCACTAGAATGGTTTCACAGGAGGTGGGCGGTTCCCCGGTCTGCCAGCTTTCTGCCAAAGCTGTTGCACTTTCTGCATTCGTACCATCAGGCTTCTGGAAGTCGTCTTCTCCGAGGTGGTTAAAATTGCCGCACATGCCGCAGACTTTATCAGAGTAGGTGGACGGCAGGATGACATGGACAGCACCAGCATTATCGTATGAAACTGAAAGACCAAAACTGGTACTCAGTACTATAGAAGCAGGATTGCTGTTGATATTGAGGGAGCCATTGCTCAGTGGAAGTTTCCGCCAGACACCATTAACCTGGAAAAAAAAACAGCAGCTTTAGACTTGCTGGACTTAAGGTATGCAGGAGTTAGCATAAAAATCTATGTAGGCTGATAAGGACAGGACAGGACATGAAACCACAAAACGTTATGATTGTTATCAACAGAATGTGTGCTAGATATGAAACCTGCTTGGTCCAGTATTTCACTGAATAGTAATTACAACATAATGGCACAGTGTACAAAATGTTGTAGCAGAAGTCAAGGAAGCAATGAAATAAGGAGTGCTACTCACATCTACTATGTGTATGTGGGAAAATATTGATGAAGATTCTCAGTCATCCTGACTTGTAGAGTTTTGAGGGAAAATAGCTTTTAGCTTATTGCTTATGACATATATTGTTCTCAAAAACATTGCAGATATTTTGCTGATCACCTCTTAAAGGATGGTAAAATTCTATAGAGTCCATTGAAAGTAACTTACCACCACCTGGTCTGTCTGCTTTTTCAGCAGGGACACTCTGATGTTATCCATTTTCACAATTATCTGCTTGACAGTTGGAAGTGACGTGTTACCGTTCTGCTCACTGACCACTTCCACACTGAACATGGGCAAAGCTTGACTCCGTGTGCAGGTCTTAGCCAGAACATAGGTGCAGGGGGCCATGAAGCGGAACAACACTCCATCAAAAGTGCTGCAGTCTGTGTGACTGTGTATGGTACACATCCCACGAGTGAAGACCCCACTGGAGACTCCTCTTTGAGAGCCACAAATTTTGCCCTGAGGGCACTGAGAGGGAAAGCAGAGGAGCTGGCCAACAGAACACAGACAGCGGGTGGACTCATCTGTCCATATCTCTGTGTTAGCTTCACACTGGGGTCCTGAGGGGTATGACCACATAAAAAATGACAGTATGACCATAACACCACACCACCGGGCTTTAGAATATGTAATGGTCAGTGTTATTAGTACATACATTTTAAGTCCTAGCATCTCTTTGAATGTATGTGCAATAGTAATGTTTTAGTGTCTATACACAAACAGAGTGTTATGTAACTTAAGGGAGGCTTTCTTTTAATGAAAAATAGCTTTTTGGAAATATCCAAAGGCTGTTAAAATAATAATAATTATGGCTAGCTTACATATCTAGGCTTGCATGCTGCAGTTCTCTAAGTGGCAGTAAACCAGGGTTTTTATTTACAATCTGTAACACTGTATAACTATCACTTTTAATAAATGTGTAAAACATAATCAAGTGTAAAATCTTTCATCTCTCTTTCATCTTTCAGTGTAGCATACTTTTTTTTGTTGATTGTTAGAACCAAAAGTAGGAGACAGTTAAAGGTAATAACTCACCACATGAGCTTCTTCTTACACCCATCTGTTTAAAAGCAGTCTGGTCCTCTGTGGACTCTGTTTGCACAGCTTCAAATACAACCTGATGTAAAAGAAGTTCATCTGTTTAACCATACTGAACTGAAAAGTCTACAGTCACAGATTTGGGCTAATATGTGCTCTTTTACCTGAGTTCCCGGTTCGATAATATCCAGAGATACAAAAACTTGTCTCCATGCATCTCTGGGGAGAGCAGGTGAGGTCCAAATTTCTTCTAGACCAAAGCTGCTCTTAAGGAGAATGCGAAGTTCAGACCCCTGAGCTGCAGCTGGGGCCAAGTACCAGAACTCAAGACAGGCCTTGCCCTCCATCTCCAGGGGGCCACTTTCTAACACATTAACCGCAACATCCTCTGGAGCTGAAAGAGAAAATGCAATGTACTATTTATACCTCCAGTTTGACACTTTGTTTCTAAAGGACTAATTCATTGACCTTGTTCCTCCATTCTTTTTAAAACCCACAGTGTAAGAATGAACTTTTTATGTCGCATCATAAATTTGGCCAACTCAGAAATGGCAAACCATTTCTGCGTTTGTTATTATAATAAAGCAAAGATGTACATCTGCTGAGTGCACACATTTACATTTAATGATAACTGCATCATTAAATGCAAATGTGTGTTTTGTGCTTTATTTGAATCTGGAGTGTAGGCCCTTGAGGTTGATGGCCCCCGGTAGAACACTATGTTATAAAAGATTATTAACCCGCTTCTGATCAATTAATGATAATGCAGTGTCACACAGATACAATCACAGTCTGTCTGCAGATTAAAACAGAACTGTGGACCGATGTTCCAAATCCTCTACAAAGGGCAGGACTAAGTAAAGGTTAGTTCATTCAAGTTATCTCTGAGTATCAAAGTGAACTGTTTTCTAAATGTGTTTAGCTCTCAATTTATTATATCATTTATACCTGTTCTTTTTTGGCTCCTCATCCAGTCACAAGCCAGATCCATACGTCTGTCATCGAAGCAATGTGTAATGTATTCTAAAGGAAGGAATGGAGTTACATATACAAAAGTATTTTCAAACTATTTGGTTCTGTTATCTAAATACTAAGGAAGTCATTCATACCTGGAGTTGCCCTCCACTCCGGTAAAGTTACAAATGAAAAGTCATTTTGAGCTCTGAAGAAGGAAAAGAACAATGGAATAAATGATTGACTTAGAAACAACATAAAAATTCTGCAGACGAGTTAAAATTTAAAAGTGAAATTAACCTAATACCCACCTGCACTGTGTCTGAGTTAGAAGCAGTACAGCAACTGTGACCAACAAATCTGTACGGACGCCTCCAAGCATAGCTGATCCCTAAACAGCAGCCCCTCAGCTGCTCACCACTGCTACTAATACTCTTCCTGTCGTTGGTGAGTTGAAGAATTAGCAGTTAACTGTTGTGAAGCCCGTCTTTGGAATCGCAGCTTATGAAACCCTTTAACTGGCAACACTGAGCTGCAGGCCCTCTTGTCTTGTTCTCCGATGAGAGCAGAAGGTTTTAGGCATTTATCCACAGCCACCACCTCCCCAGCCTAACCAGGTAACCTCTGCGGTGGGAGGAGAGACTCTGCAGGACACCAATTAGACATGAAAGGGGCTGGACTGAGTCTGTGGCATAAAAATGTTGTAAAGGTGACGACAGCAGCTAACACAGTTTCAGTAAATGGTGATAGGGGTTTAGTGTTGCTAGGTCATAAATTGCACAAGTAAATTGAATGAACTACTGGCTAAATGTATTATTTTATTGACTTCTCACTAGTGGTAAACAAGGATACAGTGGATGTGGTCAAAAAAACATTCAGCACTGAGAATGTTAGAGCACTATGTGTACCCTTGTAGGTACATGGAAAATTGCTGTAGTGTGCCCACAGTCACTGAAACGTTGCACATGGTACAAAGGGGTAAAAAGTCACATCTGACTCATGCGTAGTGTTAAATATGTCTTTTAATTATCATCACCAAGCAACATTTTTACAAGATAAAAACATCAGGATTGTTATAACTTATTCTCTTCACAGAGTATTTTGTTTGTATGCAGTTAC
>JAVQJX010103296.1:0-10306 GCA_036025115.1 Ambassis agassizii | reverse complement strand
CACAGTGTGATTCCTGGAAAGCTCCTTGCGTCTTTAAATATGAGCCACTGATCTGCTTCAGAGTAAAAATCCCTCCTAATCATCACAGAATATTTAAAGGGACAGTTGACCCCAAGATGTCTTCTGAAGGGAGCCGACTCTGATGAGATGCGTGAGCTGACAAAACCCTGCAGTTCTTTCTTCCTGGCTTCATGACATGTGCCTGTGTTCGAACCGCTGGTGGACTGGACCCATCAGCACCGTGTCCGGAGGAACTGTCAGTTTTCTGGTTTGCTAACACCAATAATATTTGACTAATAGTATCTAAGCGTGCAGACTAGAGTGACTCCTAACTCTATCTAATGGTTTTAAATAAGATTACACTCTCAGGCTAGTTAGCATGCTCACATTTTTGTTCATTTATAAGGTTAAACAGACTGTAAGCAGGTGTGTTTACATGGAGGTTTAAAGATTTTGAGCCAAAAAATTACTTTTTTTTGCTAGATTGTTGAAGTAAAATGTTTGTGTCCTTATTAATCACATAGAACCCAAAACATGGGCACTGGTTGCACCATCAGATTGTGGCTCCTCAGATTGATATTTGATATTTTCTCCGCGTCTTATTCCACCTGCTGGACTAAACACAGAAATAAAGAATCCATTTTGTCTTGGTAAAAGAAAAAGAAAAAACACGTATGACGTATGTAAGCCTGAAAATGAATCCCACTGTGCGACAGCGATATTAGAGTACATATATAGAAACATGATATGAACGCATGTATCGGCAAGAGCAGGAAGGAGCTGGTAAGGGCTCATTAAATCAGACCTCACCTTTTCAGAAAGTCGACAGCGCTGCTCATTAAGATGGTCTGCCACCTGTGGAGCCCGGACAACTCCGACGCATGAAGACCTGAATGGTGACAGCAAATAGAGTATTCGACACCATGACAAAGGAGTAAGTGTGGGACAGAGAGTAGGGCAGGAGGGGATAGGAAAAGAGGCACAGGAACGAACAAACAAGAAGAGTAATGTCCTCAGTTAGCATGCTTTATGGATGATATTCAAAGCACGGCCCTGCATTTATCATGATGGCGCTGTAACACGTCAGGTAATGGCAGTGAGAGGGTCTGTGTGCTGACACCTACAGATTAATAAAAGGGCTGAGAGGTGCTAGCAAATGACAAACAATGAACAGTGAAGAGACGCGTCTACAGTGCTGGGAATAAGGAGGGATGTTGTGTTTCCGCTGCCATCCTTCTTATAGTTGAAGATTATGGACTCTGCCAGCTCACTGATGCATGCAGTATGAAACTATGTCATTTTTTTTGGGAGGGATTCAGCCAAGAGCAAAGTGGTAATGATACGAGCACCTGTTGGAGAGTGAAAAAAGGTGAGCAGTAACTCAGTCCCACACATGCATGCAGCACTCTGGGAGACTTCCCAGTGTCAGCATCAGCAGCATCACAGGCTGCTGAATGTCATGCACAGACACTCTCATTATGATATGGTGGCGGCGATGACTCAGGCTGTTCAAACAGGCTGTCAGTTTCACTGAGGCTCACAAACACGCAGCGATCAGTGGTGAATATGTTGCAGAACTGCAGTGCAGTGCTAACAGTGTCACTCTGGGCCAACGGACGAGCGGAAAGACTGTCAAGATAATAAAGCTGCTAGTTTTATGATGAAGACGGAAAGCTATGGAGATATGTGACTGTTAGTATCATCCTGCTTTCTTATTGTACACCAATCAACCATAAAAGTGTAATACTTAAAGTGTAGCTGCCCAAACATCCCTCACCAATCAAAGCATGGACTCCTCTATACAGTTTAGCTCAAATCATTTTCCTGCTTCTAATGTCAACTTTGAGAAAAAAAAAGTCCACTTCTGCCTAATATATAATGATAATTAGTTTCAGTCGCATAATATTGGCACCTAATCGTGTGCAACACTCATTAAACACCTGATTTTATGCCTCCGATGAGCCATCAATGCAGCACGTTCTTGCTTTGGTCTCCTGTATGTTTGCTTAATTGATCAACAGGCCTCCATCACAGGAGACTCCTGTGACAGTCACATTCAATTGACTTGAACCTCTTTCTTCCATCGACCATTACAGAAGCCATGCTGCTCACATTGGGGAGTCTCAGCAGACCTCCAGCTGCAGTCAGGCGTCTTCTGCAAACATGAGACCGCTGTATGCTGTCACTCAGCTAAGATATGCCATGCCCATATCAAACAGCAGAGGGGCTCACGGACAAGAAATACCTCCCCTCTCTCTGTGCTTCCCTGCATTAAGCAGGCTGCTATGATTGATTCTAAACTCCACCATACATGACTTACAGCAATTATTATTCACTACAGCTTTTGCATATTCCTCAAGGTTAAACCCCCTAAGGCACAACATATCATTTTCACACTCCAAACAGCACAGTACACACAGAATATATCAGTTTCTGAAGCAGCAGCTGCAGAATGGTTATTTCAGCTGTGACTGTTTGAATATCCATGTGTCTCTGTTTGAGGAAGAGTGTTGCATTTAATTGTCTTCCTCATTCATTCACTGGTACTTACAGGAGTTCACATACAGCCTGCTGGTGTGGCTCTACATGCTGTAGCTGGAGACTGGGGTGTGGTCGGAGTGGTATCAACATCGTGTGACAGCTGCGGCTCCACGTTGGCTCTGTAGAGTCACTGCTGGTTGTGCTTACAGAAGGAGACTTCATTTAAAGTTTTAGTTTAGCCGTTGTGTCTCCATAAATAAAGCTCAGTGGAACCATGATTGACTCACATGTGAGCAGCAAAAAAAATTCTTCTTTTCCCTTATTTTTTGTGACACAGGTTCACCATGCTAATAACTAATTAGTTATAACCATGATGCAGTAAAAAGCCTCCGACTCTTTAGTAGGTCAATTTTTCTCCCCCAAGCCATGCCATAGAAAAACATCATTTCCTCTGGGGGCCACTTTTCCTTCCCTGACATTTTGTAGCAGGATTGAATAGCTTTATTGTACTTGGGGTCTCATAATTAAGGTAATGTGTGCTACTGTTATTTGTCAAATATAACCTTACTCAGTCAGTGATTATTACTATCTCCCCAAATGCCACTTTCCGTTACCGAAATTCAAATTGTCCAGTGACCAACAGGGCTCTGCCTTCACCTCAGCCTGCAGCTCATAATCTCATCAAATCATTGAAGGAGCAGAAAGTTGATTACACAATTTGAATTTAGACTGTGGATTTCTTCATTATTCCTCTGCAGGAATGGAAGTGAATATCTTGTGCTCTGAGTGAAACATGCAGAACTATTTTCTTGATAAATGTATGTTTTTTTGCTCGTCCATTTCTCCAGGAAGAAAAGGAAATATTCTGAACACAGAGAGGAGCAGTTTGGGCCTGCAGGCTGCATTTTGAATGATACTGAATTTAGCCTGTTTATTCAAAGTACTTACCTTGTGCATAATATCCATTCCTAATGAAGGTGCACAGAAACCCACTTCTGGCTGTGATCACAGAACAAACCCTCAGGGAACAACAGCTGACACTGAGAGAACAAATAAATGGTATTTGGAGTCACATTAAGATTCAGCAGAGATGTGTACAGATCACTGCTGTGAGAAACACATTCACCGGCTTATGTTTGTCCTGAGAACTGTCACTGACTATACTAACTTTTGTGCAACCTAAAATAGAAAGAGTGTTGGCATCCTTAAAGAGACCGAGACGATGGTGCTATGTAGCTCTGCTGAATCAGCTCTAAAGTATGCCACGGACTCCACATAACCTCTGATGGTGTTCTTTGATATCTGGCAGCAAGATGTTGCAGCAGACTCTTTAGGGTTGCCAGATGGGATCTTCCAGGACATTCTGGAGTGACATCTGTGACTCAAACCATTCCTGACGTATCGTCAGATATGATGACAGAGGCCCCTGATACATACAGTACAGGCTCTGCTGATATGTTTGGGTAGAGGCGATGCCAGGACCCAAGAATAGTCAACAAAACCTTCCCCAGAATATCCACCATGCTGTCGGCACGATGAATCATCTAACAATGCCCCATTCTTCCATGGCCACACGGCCTGCATATAAAGGCCGTTGCATACACTTGACCTTGTCGCCTTTCTGCACCAGCCATTGAAAGGTGGTATGTGTTGATTGACTCATACCACCCAAGGGCAGCAGCATACCACTGGAGGAATTTGTGTCACTTAACCTGGAGTGGCGTTCTTTTGGAAACCTTTTTGATCTCGGTGCTGCTGACAGCCCTTTGAATGTTTGTTCCATGAGTGAGGACTGTCACACATTCCATAAAACCATTCCACTCATTCTGCATTCTGCAGTTGTTTATATAGTTCATACTTTAGATACTTACATCCATCTTAATATGGCTGTGGCATGTCTTAAAGTGTGACCAAGTGAGCGATTAGTGTCTCCCTCCATTCCTCAAGACCACCTGTGCACCTTACCAGCATGCGAGTAGTGTGTGCCTGGCGGTGTATTAACAGACAGCTGCAGCATGTGTGTGTGTGTGTGTGTGTGTGTGTGTGAGACCTACATAAATTTTCCCCTCTTCTGACCAGTTGCTGCATCCTCCCTGCACCCCCCATCCTGACAGCTCCATAGATTAAGCCTCGGGAGGCAAAGAATTGCTGTTTAGTATTCTGCATGACCCATCTGTGCTGCCTGGCCCAGACCAAATGGAGACAGAGCTCAGGTGCTGGGCCACCAAAATGGAGAAAAATGTGTCCAAAGTATGTGCAGTAAGTCCTGTTTAAGTGATAAAAGATTAATCTCACATTTTCATTAACAGGCTGTGGTTGAAACATTACATGAAAAATAAAATGCTTTTGACTGTAGCCAGAGCTCAGATGATGTGGTGCTGTGGTTGTGTCTTAATAGAAAGTAAACTTCCAGGGATGAACTGTTTTGAATGTGGAGGTCAAAGGTCACTTTGACATGTTGTCTGAGGAACATTTAACTTGATGAGCTGGTCAGAATTTAGATGTCAGAGGTCAAAGAGTTGATGAACAGCCTGAGGAACTGTCTTCATTATTGTGTCAAACATTTGGAGGTCAAAGGTCAAATGTTGGAAGGATACTGTCTGCAGATTTGTGTTGCACCAAAGGCTGTTAAATGGCTTCTTGCTGCACAATCTGCAGTTGAAACTTTTTATTTATTTATTCCATTTTAAAAAGAATCCAGCCATCAAAGACACAGTGGATCCTGGGATATGTTGGCTCAAAGGATACATTTGTTGAATCCTTTGTTAGGACATATTTGAAATAGGATAGGTCTGTCTGCAGTGCTGTGATGCAATCAGAATTCAAATCCCCTGGAAGGACACTGAGTTGTGACACAACTTATATGAGTTTGGACAGACATGCAAATGAAACATTGCATCTTGCATAATTCTTGTTTCTCTGACGTCCTTTGGGTGTTATTTTCGTACAGTGTTCATATTAAGGACTCTGCCTCTCTTTCTGACATGGTGACATGCACACACTGCAGCCACAGGACTCTCTCTTGGCAGAAGTCCACATGCTCACCCTGCAGAAACACCTCTTCTCTCCTCCAGCCAAAAGAAGGCGGCAGCTTGTTTATCAACTTTTAATCAGCACCGCATCACTGCTGTGAAACATGTGTATTTAACTTTTTAGTTTGCACTGTATGTTGCCTTTCATCTTCCAAACTGTACTCATGAACTGGCAGCCCAGTATACTGCATAAATCAGTAGGTGAAATACAATAGCAACTATTCTTTTTGAAATTCGAGTCCAGGTTAAACTTTTGAGCAACAATCTGCTGTTTTAACTTCTCCAAAGCTTCGTCTCAGTGAGGAGTTTGCACCACATGGTGGGCTGTGGTGCAATTTCATAGAAACAAGTCATTAAACTTTTAGACACCAACTCTGTTCAGTTTCTGAATCCTTTGGTCCTGCAGGGTCGTGGTAACAGCAGGGGGAAGCACAGACATGGCTGCGCTCTCCAGCAGCTCCTTGGCCCTTCCTGGTTCGGCCCTGGAGCCTCAGCTCACTTTGAGGGTCCTAAGTTGCCTCCTCTCTTTCCTGTAACTTCTTTCTGTTCTCTAAACTTCATCATTACCTTTTTTTAATTTAAAGCAACAGAACCCGAAGCCTCCCTGAACAGACGTCACAAGTCATTTAAACCCAGAGCTTTCATAATCAATACCTTTGATTTGATTGATAAGACATTGTGTCGCAGTGTGTACTTCTGCTGTGGTAGTGTGAGTGATGAATGTGATTAGGGTGTACGTGTTTGTCCTCATATCTCAGTCACTTAACCTCCAAGGATTCGACCTCTCCAATAATAATTAAGACAATTAGACAGGCGTTCTCTCATGAACTAATCCATTTTCATAATGACAATTGACCCTTTTTCACTGGCCAGCATGAACAATGTTTTAATATGAACTCCACAGACTTCTCTGAGATAACAGTTATGCTGGATAGTAGGTTGCAGTACTACTACCAGAATACTTTGTGGTTTGAAACTGACTCGAGGCAAACTGTTCCTGTTTCAGGACTTTTTTTGGCCAGCCCTGTCAATACATTTATTCCCATAACAAATAGAGGGCATTTGTCACACTTTTGCATGTGTTAATTTATTAAATTATTTTTAGCTTAGAGTTTGTGGATCATATCTTTCAAACCCGCCTGAGGGCTTTGCGGTTGTAAGGGTTAAATTCAGCCTCAAATCTTGTTGTTTTGTTTCCTGCACTGGAGTCCAGGATACATCCATTACAAACACTGGTTCAGTTTCATAGAGTTGTGTGTCTTTGCTGTAAGTAAAGATGGGCTCCATCACCCTGGAGAGTGTTGTGTTTCCAGCCAGAGAGAACAAAGGAAAACAACGTGCCTGTACTGTAAATCCTACTTTTCTCTGTCAGAATCTCTTTAACTATTGGAGTATGAAGCTATGAGGCCTGGGACAAAGAATAGATCCGGTGGGTTTGAACTGCATGTGTGGATCTGTGTGTGTGTGGGTGAGTGTGTATATATATATATATACAGGGTGATAAATTGTAGCATGAGTTTTTTCTCTTTAGAATGGCCGTGGCTCTCATCAGAGCCCTGTATATGTTGCAGTGTAATGGGGTCACAGTAGATGCGCAGTAGACGGGCAGGGTCTCTATTTCACAAGCCCAGAGATGGAATGTGCAGCAGAAGGGTCTGAATAATGAATTCTCTCTCTCCGTCCTGTCTGCTTTGTGCTCAACCCCCTCCTCCCACCTCCTTCTCCACAAAACTCCACTTGGATATTAAAAGGTGTCACAGGCCCTGCGGTGTCACAGCACAGCCAGTGGTAATGATACAGGGAGCGAGTGCTGCAGCAGAAACGGGACAAGCAGATGAGTGCTGACAGAATGATACGGAAAGCCAAGTGTTTCACTGTTCACATGGCCACTGCTGCAACTTTTGATTTGAGCAATTATGGCAGTTTTATCCAGATCAGTAGTGACAGAATGTACCTGCTTTTTAGGAGGACAAAATGCAGCTTCTCTCAGGTGACTGATGCATTTTACCATCTGCTATAAATATTTGCTGCGAAGTGGGTATGAATTAATAATTCCACACAAGCTTCTGAGCATAAAAACAAATTAGGTTGAGAAAATAAATACACAGAGGCACAATATTTTAATTATTGCCTAACGATGATAAGAACGTCCACGGAGCCCCGGAGTTCTGCAGAGTGAACAGAAGATGTCTTTGCTCTTGAAGTTTCATGTTAAAGGAACAGTACTCATATATCGTTTCTGCTGTTGTTTGTCGTTCAAGTTGTTTTGAGTCAAAGCAAACACAAATGGCGACCCAGGAAAGTCATCATTAAACCGGGTCATCCCTGCAGGTTTTTGCCCATATAACTGGAGACATTTACACTGAAGTCAGACACTGTTTGTCAGTGTAGTTTAACTCTTGCTTAATCCAAATACTGAAACAGGACGCTCATAATCCCACAACAGAGTACAGGGTCAGTGCTGCCAAACTCCTGGCAGCCATTTTTAGTACAGCCCTCTCTGTCAGTGTCAGGCTCTCACTTCTTCACATTCTGTTACTAACATTTTTAAACTCTCTCAAGTTGCCCTTTTAATGTATCGTGTGCATCGGTGTGTATGAGTGATGAGGACGTCTGTCACATTGTTAGACTTTGTAGGCAGAGCATCCTGCATTATTTACTGACACACTGATGCAGTGTGGTGCAGATTTGGCGGGGCACACACTACATCACCTCCAATCACCGTGGCACCAGGTGAAAAGCACAGCCTGATTACACATTCAAAGCAGTGACCAGCTTGGCCAATCAGTTGCGATGCAGCAGACGGCGTACAGATGCAGCGGCCCTGTTGTGTTTGGTCTTCTCCTCCTGCAGCGCTCCCTGCAGACGGCCCCAGTACGAGCGCTCGTCTTCTCTGACAGAACAAATTAGGGTGAAATGACAGACGAAAGGCCAAATGGCTCCAGAAAGGCACAAAAGGAAAGTGCTGTTAATGAAAGTCCCTTGTTGTGAAAATGGGTTTTCACAGGAGCCTCGGCAGCTTCGCAGCCTGCCGTGAATATGCAATGGCTCCATCAGCAGAGCTCGTTTAGCATGCTAACAGGAGGAGCTGCTGTGATGGCTAAGGGTGACTGTAAACTGTGCAAACTCCAGTTTTAAATGAGGGCTTTTGTTGATTCATCCATGAACTAATGTGAGGTGAGTTATCTATAGAGTGTATTAAGCAGCCACTTAAAAAAGAGAGGGAGAACTGTAATTAAAAAGATGACAGCTTTATTAACATGTGCAGAGCAGAGGAGTACTTGATTAGCAGAGAGCAGCTGATTTACATTCTGTGTGTGCATGTGCTCTTTAAATGTGACGCACTGGAGCCACTTTGGTGAACGTTGTTAGATGCTGTCAACAGCTGTTAGAGCATTTTCCTGTCTGTCCTCACAAAACTATTCATTGTTTATGGAGCTGACAGTTATTTGTACTGAGTGGGTGGTCAGCAGTGTGATTATTGCACTGCTACTTGAAAAAAGAAAGCGTTATCGGCTGAGAGAGACCATTTATAAGGTCTTGTTTACTCTTTCCAACATTTTTTTTCCTGTGTGCAGCTATCTGCCCGCTGAGAGACGTTTTTCAGTGTCCTGTAACGAGGCGGGCAGACAGCATCTGGCACCGAGTGAAAACTCCAAAACCCAGTTTTCCCTTCAACAGCAGCAGCAGCCGGCGTAATCCGTGTAATTCACTGTGAAATCTGATTTGTGGCGACAAAACCTCAACGAGATAAGATGGTATTGTAATTGTCTGGTGCTGCCAGTCAGAGCAGACTGAGACTGAAACAAACCTGGGAAATTAATTATGGTGGTTTGTGTTGTACACAGGTACATATTCAGAATACAAAGTAACCACAGTATTTCTGTGTGTCCTCCCTCTGTTGTGTTTTGTTGTTGTACTACTTTTTGCACATCCTGCACTTTTTCACTCATGCACCTTGTTTGATCACTACTGTCCATCTACCTACTGTCTGCACAGGAAGGCAGACTGATGGTCTTAGCACTAACTGTCTATTTTTGTATACAAATGATACAACAAAAAGTAGGGATGGGACGGTCTACAGTCAGAGCAGAGAGGAGACCCAACCTAAACAGAACATGACCACTTCTCTCCCACCTTTTCATACATTTGTCGTTGGTTTGATGACTTTTGTTATTCATAATATGTATCTGTCAGAGCCACAGGCAGCAGAGTTGGTTGTGGTCCCAAAGTTTTCATGTTCTGACCACTCATTTGACATCATCGCAGCAAACTGACACTTTAGGTGGACAACCCCAGATGTGCTGTGGGAGTGGGTAAAGAAAGCACTCACGCATACTAAAACATTTACAGTGTTAGTCTCCAGGCCGGCCAGGCTCCATCAGCACATCGTCTGCAGAGCCAAACACACCGAGGTTCCTCCTCTCATTAATGTCTAAATGGTAAAGCTGATGGGCCCGTGTGTGTCTGTGTGCAGCTTGGCAGGGCCCTGTTCTCTGGGACTCTCTCTGACAGATGGCAGGAGAAAGCAGCTGTGACTGAGGGATGTAAAGAGGGGCCACAGCCACAGCGCTGTGCCAGGGACACAACCTCAAGATGGAGCAAAAGAAAACAATAACCCTTTAAAGTCGACCGTGTTATAACCGCTGCAGCGTGCGTCCTTGGTGTTAAACGGAACTCATCTTCCCTTCCAGCCCTCACACACACACACACACACACACACACACACACACACACACACACACACACACACACACACACACACACACACACACACACACACACACACACAC
>JAVQJX010103289.1:0-10174 GCA_036025115.1 Ambassis agassizii | reverse complement strand
GTAAATTATAGCATGGTAAATGGGCTAGGCTGTTGTTGGACAACCTCTGCTGTTAATGGCTTTTATACACTGCATTCTTTCATGGAAGGAATGTAACAGGGTGTGAATACAGTGCCAAGAATTACACAGACTCAGTCTCCTAATACTTCTTTCTCTCTGCACCATAGCATAGTCCTCTCCCCTCTTCATCATACATCCCAGTCAATCAGTTGGCTGGGTTATAGTGTTATCATGCAGACATCAGTGTGTGTGTGTGTGTGTGTGTGTGTGTGTACAGCGCCTTCTATTTGTGCGGTTTAAACACAACACGCTAGCCTCTTTTATTGCTTACACATATTTCACAACTTTTCCTGCCCTGGAGCAAGAGGAAGACCAAACATCCTCTGTCGTAAATTTTCTTCCACAGCACAACCTGGAGAGTATACCACACAGGAAACCATACACACACACACACACACACAAGGCGAGAGGAGAGTGAGAGCATTGTATATCACATGCACAAATGAAGAGTTCCATTTCAACAGAGATTATTTACAATTTTAACACCTACTCATAAGAAACTCTTTCAATCACTATTATTTAAGGAAAACTGCTGTTTTCTAAAACTGGATTTTAGTCTATCAATCCTCATATGAATAAACATCGTATCACTCATAGAGGATGGTGCAGTGTTTGTGCCTCTTCACTTCGGCGGGCTAATGGGAAATCAAATTTGTGGAATGTCTTTAACTCATTTCTCATCTTCGGGACGCCTGCCCAATTAAATGGATTCAATTTATCAGACATGATTCATCTCCCACACAAATTCATATTTACCTCAACTGTGATTGATGAGGATCATTATGGAGATTACATTAGGTCTAAATGTGTTTGTATGACGGCTGTCTTTGTCTTCACAGAGTTCTCCTGTCTGTCTGTGCTGTAGATTAACTGACATGTCTGTGAGATGTTTTTATTTGTAGGTAAGATCATCATTATTGTGTATCTTCCTTTGCAGCATTCCCTCGCATGTTTTTGTGGTTTGGATTTGGACTGGAAGTGGCGGATGCTCAGGAATTTGTGGTCGACATACATGTTTTTGGAGCTTTCTCACACCGAGGCACTGGTGCAGAGCCAGGAGCAGCATGTGTTTGTATTGTCCAATGTTTATACGGTTTCTGTTTTGAGTGTATGGACATCCAAGATTAAAATACAAAAGGGTTAGGGGAGAAAAATGTCGTTTTCTAGCCAAACCTGAGCAACATAATGTTTGCCTTTGTGCTTTTTTGGTGTTCATTATGTTCATTCTATCTTGTTTGCAGGGAAAAACTAGACTGACGCCTTTCCAGATGAAGTGTGGATTAAGTAAATCTTGTGGTGCAACACAGGTAAATATACATGCACAAGTACACTATTATTACTGCTGTTGTGTTACTCCAAGCTTTGTTGCAATATTGCACACAAAAAGCAGCTCCATTCATACAGAAATATGCATAGTTTGTTTGAGTAATGTATGCTTGAGATATAAAATTCTATTCCCATGCTGTTTTTATTGTTGCATACCTTTTATAGGGTCGTCTCCCCACGGCCATATATAAACCAAAGAAGTGCTGTTGCCAGAAAGTATAAATCCCCCAGCTGAGCACTAATTGCATGATTTAAAGCATAGCTGTTGAACACCTCTAAGAGGCCCCACACTGGCTTTCTGTGGACATTGTACAGGCAGACCTGTGCAAGGACCGGAAGATAAAAAAAAAAAAAGTGAGGTGCAAAGAGGGAGCAGTGAGGGGCTGAAAGCGAAGGCTGTTGATATGAGACCTCAGCACTAACACCTATCTGATTAGATTAACATACAACCTGAACCCGTCCTCTCCGTCTTCTCCGTTCTGCCATGTGGATTTCCCATTTAGCCAACTCTTTTTGACAGTTATATTATATTGCACATCTTATAAATGACTGCAGTAGCACATGTCCTGTGTCGTGTGACCTGCTGGAGCAAGTGGAAACAAATTCCAAGCCACGGGTGATTTCAATAAATAATGTAACTAAAAAGACTGCTGCCTTCCCTCCGGTCTGCTCTGGCCAGTGTACAGAGGTGACCAAAATCTTAAAGTAGTATTGGGAGATTGTTTTGGGAAGTCATGCGTCAGATTTATGAGGAGGGTGATAACAGGGACTCTTTAAAAATGAATACAAAGTCCAGCATTGCTTCACTGTGGTTTATATTCTCAATTAAATAAGTCACTTCATATTTAGTACAAAATAAGGTGCAGTATAAACCAGATTAAAGGGTTCTCTGGAGCTCTCTGGAGATGCTCTGTTGTCACTCGCACTAAGTGCAGGTCCAGGAGGAGGTTTAAAGCTCCCACAATCCACCTCATGGCCATGAGGCCTGGGAACGCCATAAAGTCTTTTTACAAGGTGACATGACATAAAAACACAGAGAGAACAGAAAAATGACTGGGTAGAATCGAAGAAAAAAAAAGATGAAAACCTTTTTTCATTTACTCTTTGCACTATTGTTTGCTTTTACATTACATGTGTGGGTGTGTGTCCAGGAATGAATACATATGTTCACATGTGTTTTTCTGTGTCTGTTTGAAGCTATTTAAATGGGTGGGCTGGTGAGCCGTTCCCTGTCTGCCATCACCCATGTCCACTTACACACTCTCTGGGCCTCAGAGGGAATGAAGAGGGGATTATGGCTCTGACTGATCCTGGAGGGGCACACACTTAACACTACTGTAAACAACAGGGCCATTTGAGTGGTTCACACCAAGCTGAACTTTAGAGGTGAAAGCTGAGGGTCACAATCTGACTGCATACAGAGGGGGGTCTGATGACGACCATGAGATTTTTTTTATTCGGTGTATTTTTTTTTCCGTTCTTCTCTCTAATAATACCAAAGCATATACGCTATATGTATAATTTATGTAAAAACTGTGTGAGACTCTCAGGCGACTGCAGTGACCTTCAAGGTGAACATGCCTGCCAGCTACACTGACTGTAAATTAAGATGGACAAAACTTGTATGACCTCTCTGTGACTTTTGTTTGTTTGATAGAAGGAAAATGGAGACTGTACTTCACAAATTTTCACAGACTTGTATGATGTAGTAGAGCAATATAAATATATTCATTGCAACATTTAATTATTGTGAAATTTAGCCAATTTGTATGAGGTATCAAACAGTATTTTAATAAACAGACTGGACAATTGGCAGTGAAAATACCAGCAATGCCAGCCAAGTGAGGTCAGTATTAACTGTGCACAATAAAATGCTGTTAATTATTATTTGTATCTGATTGAATGTTCTGAATGTTCCTTTTATATCATTTTTGATCATGTAAAGCATAGGGAGAGGCAGGGAGGAAATAATGACATATAATCAATCATTTTCCTAGCCACTCAGTGTCACCATCTTATTTTTTGTCATTTGCTTTTCATAGTATTGTCTGAAGGGATCTCTGCTGGCCCTAGACTTTGGGTCTTTTTGTTTATTTTTCTCCATTTTGATCAGAGAGGCCTCAAGGATAATGGCCTCACTCAAAGAAATGGGATAAAACAGGCCCCATTCCAGGAGATGGGAGAGCTCAAGATGGGGCTTAGTGATGTTTTTTGCGTGACAGAGGTTCATATAAAAAGATTTCAGTCCATAATTTGCTTGGCTTGGGTCTGCTCCAGAAGGACCGTGGAATTTTATTCTGTTGCAGGGTAAAAGAGACGGGGGGGATGGGGAAGCACAGAAACTCGCCCCATAAACACCCAACTCAATATGGTTCACATTTTTCTCCCTCCCACTAAATGTACCATGAATTATCATTCTTTTCAGCTGAGGAGTAAAACTTTGATTTCATCTCATGTGTAGCACTGTGGCTGAAACACAGCCGCGAGTTCAGCAGTCTGAGCCCTCGACAGACCAATCCAGATCCCATGTGACTGCCAGTCTCAGTCAATCTTGCACCCTGTGCCTCTCATTCCTTCAGCAGACCCACTTTTCCTGCACTATATAGGTCTCCATAAGGTAAATAAACCCAGAGAATGGTTGAGTCAGGAGTCCTTCTGTCTGTGACGCTTTACTTGCAGTAACACAAAGTGAGCTCTCCTGATGACAGCCAGGGCACAGACTTCCATAAACATAATAAATCACTTTCATGACAATGACTCATCTCACACATTCACTTTTTCTTTTCATTGTTGCAACCAAATACAACCTGAGCAGCTTTTCTGACTGCAATTCAAACATCATTATCATCATCATCATAATCCAATACAATCATTGACAAGCCAGATCACATTTGTGTAGTTGCTTTAGAAGTCTGTATGCTCTCTTGTGCCCCTCGCTCAGTGTGAGGCCACTCTGCTTCTCTCCCAAGGGAATGATCTCCAGAGTTAAAGCTCTGGAGCCAAAGAATTTCAGCGAAGCACCGATGGTTTATTTTTGCAGCCTCTTTGGTGTGTCTCAGCCTGGCTTAACCAGCTCAGCCCAGACTGGCTCTGTGCAGCTCACGGAGAAGTTCAGGAAGGGCTCGTCATTCCAGATGGTAGTTCAGCCTCTGCCAGCGAGAGGGTCTCAAGGCCTGGCTGCTGGCCTACAACCACAACCTCTGACAGGCAAAAGCCTTGGGCCCTTCGAAACTAACACAAAGCTCCTTTTCAGGGGCCTTCTTTTCCTTTTCTCCCTCACTTTTAGTGCTCAGCCAGGGGCCAGCCACCTCATGGAGCCTGGGGGGGGAAGTATTCACAGCAGAAATGGGCTCAGGTTCAACCTTCAGATTCATATGTTCCCAACTAGAACACAAAACAAGGCCAATGCAAATCAGCTCGTAGCCGAATATTGACAATGTATAGGGGCGCACTGCAGCATGTATTATTGATCAGCTTTGCACTGATTCATGACACAGAAGGAGACTTACTTTGGCAGGTTTGACTCACTCTACACTTTTCTGGAAAATGTGAGAGAGGGTTGGATGTGAGGTGGATGCTAACCTGTGAGTGAACCCTCAATTCACAGCGAGTGCACGCCTTGAACTGTCTCTATTTATTTCAGCAGCAAAGATGTGCCTACGCCCTTTATTGTCACTATATGAAAAAGGCAACAATCCATACTGTTGCAACACTTGATAATGGGCAGGTGGCAGCAAACCCAAAAAGAGGCAGAGAACCAAGAAACTGTAGAACTAAAGGGCTTTGAGGTAAGTGATTAAGTCAGGAGCTATAATTATGTCTTCTTGCCCGGGCAGAACACAGCGGGATCTTGTTGTTTTCGGAGCAGACAGACAGGTATAGAAGCACATCACTCACTGCACACTTTTATTTAATGACCTCCTTACTGTAAAGAAGGAGAAAGAAGGAGAAACGTTTCCCTGTACATGCCCTCAAACTTTCAGCAGTATACAATCACCTGGGTCAGAAAGTCAGAGAAGGGTTTTGGTGGGAGGAAGGCAGGAAAAAAAAGAATTAAGGAGACACAAACACAGGCAGGAAAAAGAACCAACAAAGCACTGAAGGCATATTTGAATTTGACAAATTGAGTGGAAGGGGGGGGTGAAAGGAAATGAACTGTGTTGGCATTCAGAGAAACAGTGGACTTCTTGTTAGCTGGAAAGAGCGATGCAGGTGAAAAGGGGAGGAGGGTCTTGTGGTGATTTATTTCCCATGTGATTTATACCCCTCAGTCTGTCACCATGGCATTGTCATAGTGATCATTTGTCATTTAGACTGTGAAAACAGTCCACCTGACAAAGGTAGGCGCCAACTTTTGCAGCTGAGTATGTGCAAACTTAACTCTGAACACTGGAGGGACATTTTATTCAGTATGCAATGCTGCTTAAACCCAACGCATATGGTATGTAACTGGGAAAATATCCATCTTATTCAGAATGACTGCAAGTTAAATATTGAAATTTTAAGGCCGCTAGAGGAAGTAGTGTTGGCTCTGAATCATGCATTTCACAATTCTCTCTTCAACACTTATTTTCAAGGACCAAAACAATCCTTACCTCCCTGTTCAATCAATCCTAGCCTCCCTTCTTCCACTTCCTGCTCTTCCTCCTTGTCTTCTTCCCTTCCCCATGTGTGTGTGTGTGTGTGTGTGTGGACTCCAGGGAGCCATTGCTCTGACGAACTGCCCTCCTGCACAGTTTCAATTAAACATCATTTATGGGCACTTCTTTTTTTTTTTTTTTTTACAAGCTTTTTTATTGGCCTGGGCCTGTGTTTACTCATGACAGTAACAGTGCTGGAGTGGTAACTGTCCTGCACATACGCTGCCATATATCTTCATCCAGTCTGTCTCCTGTTGTGAAGGCCAGTGGAGGCAACAGACTCTTTACTGTCTACCAGGCACTATCAGCCACCTTTCTGTCCTCCTTCTGTCAGTGACATATTGTGTTTCCGAGCTTATTTTTGTGAGGAGCAGCAGTCTATCTCTAAACCTGGCAATGCATATTTTCTTTATTTAGTTCTTTATAAAGTCATTTTCTGTAATGGACATACTTAATCCAGAAGCACCACAGCAGCCCTGACATAATCTCTAGAAAAACTATTCGAAGGAAGCCAAACCAGGCGAATAGGGCAGATGTTGGACTATACTGTGGATCCATCAGAAGGACTTCCAACTCCAGATCTTGGTGAGAAGGTTCCTGTGTTGTAATCGTTTGACTCTTTCTCAAATAGTCCAATAGACCTTACAGGTTTGGCCTCCTTGGGAGTCAGAGACTCTTGTTATTTCCATTGTCTAGTTGGACGTGCTGGACCTTTTAGCTTAATTTTGGTTGCAAACCACTGGTGAAAACTCTCAGGATACATTTCCAGATTGGCAGATTTTTGGGATCCAGCACATTGTCATCTTAGACCTGTGAGTTTGATAAGTCCTTGAGGGTACAGATGACTACATTGAAACCAGTTACCAACAGCAGTTATTGACTTCAAAGAATCTGTACTCCAAGTGTGCTGCTGCTGAGCCATCGAGTCATCTCCTTTTACCTTAAGCCACAAGCTTTGGTATTTGCCAGGACGAACAGAGCCAATAAAGAACCACTATGAGTTGCATCGTGGGAAATATGGCTTTATATTACATACTATACTGTATATCCATTGATTCTAACTTATGTTCCATTTACTATGTGAAACCCAGCTCTGTCTGAATCACAGTCAAATAAATCAGTATAACATGAAGCATTTTGTTTGTGCTTAAAGTTGAAAAAAATCTTGGAAAACCCACGTTTGACACTTTGGCAGGAGACCATTAGCACACGTCAGCGTTTATGGCTTTTGATGTCACCACTGACATCATCACTGCGAGACAAGACACGGGGGAATATGTCTGACCGGTGGGGTGAGCGTTGTGATTGGCATCACTAGGCAGGGAACATTATGACTAAGCTCATTTATAGAACACACCCAGAGCTGTAAAACATGCCATGTTAGCCCAATGTAACAAACTTCACCGCTAGAGCGTCCAACATCATTTGGTAATGTGAAATTCTGACTCTCTCACATTAAACTCTTTAAAATGGGCGAGATTAGTCGACAAACAAAAGCAGCCTAAACTATGCTTTAAGACGTTGGTTCTTAAGTTTTGGCAATTCTATCCCATTATCCTCCTCTAAATAATTTAGTTTGAGCTCTTCTTTTTCCACTGAGTACACTCCAAAAGCCGTTACCTCAGACCTGCAGACATAGCAAAGTCAGCATATAAACTAACTGGAAGTGGAATTACAAATGCTCAGACACTATTGTGTCATTAGTAAATGTTTAGAAGATCCCACAGGGCAACAAAGTACATCCTACGTCCACACACACAGACACACACACTTGATTTGTTTATCCTTCCATGCAGAACTAGACATGGTGCCTTACAAGCCCTTAATCAAACACAAGTACAGCCCTCCCTCTTGTGAGCACTGACCTAGCGATGAACCATTCATTATCTGCTACTCAATGCAAATGGACGATTGAGGAGTGCAGCCTTGACAGATACCCTGACCCCATTGGTCAGTGGGAAAGAGGTAAAATATCTGCTTCAAAAGCAGGAAGTGAAATAATAAGATTAAGATGGTGGTGGAGAACAGATGAGATTCTGGTTCCCTCACACTTTGTTGAAGGGTGAGCGCTCAGGATTAAGTGGTGGGTAAACTTTAAGTCACCCTTCTAACTACAACCACCACACTCCCTGGCTCCAAACCCCTCCTCTTCCTCCTCCTCCTCCTCTCTTGGGGTTGGTGGGGTCTTATCTCTTGTAGATGTGGGCTCCTCTGGCTTCACACAAAGCCTCATGTTGACATTCCAGAGGACCGAGCCTTGTGCAAACACACCAGGCCCCACCAGATGGCTAAGCAGGGAGAGCAGGGTTAAGACGAAGGACACAGACTTGGACATAGATGAAGAAAAAGCAGAATCAGAGGGAAAACCACACTGAAATGTCAGGCAGTGTTGGCCAGTCATCACTCTGTCACACTGCCAGATGGCCTCGAGTTCTGTATGGCAAATGAAGTGTCATGAAGCAGAAAGCTGGAGTTTGTCCCTCACTAATGATTCAGTACTTTCACTGCTGAACATAATGTGGTCTCCTTGTGGCCTCCAGCGACTGCCCCGTCTCCCCTACACTAATATTTGAGGGTCACTGGGTTAATCTTCAGGGAATTAGGCAACCAAAAGCCTTCCAAATGAAAAACTCTTTTAGTGCTTTGACTATGGAGAGTTGTGTTTCTCAGTATCACAGCTCTGTGACTCCTTGAGGCATTTTTCACTCTGCAGTATTAACAAGTAGGATAAATAATAAACAAAATGCACCCCGCTTATTATCACCTTTATGTGTATAACTTCCAGAGTTGGACAAATCTAATCCTCTCTCAGTGGAGTTCACCCCTCCCTGATCCCTGATCCCTGCCTGCCTGCGTGTGTGTGCCTAAAGCACAATAGGCCGTCATTCTGATAAAAAGCCAGTGTGGATATCCGGCTGCCTTTCTCTGCTCTCCTACCTCTTTAATGACGGTGTATGTTGCTGTGGTTTATCCTGCCACTCTTTCTTTCCAATCCCCCCTCCAGTCCTCCGTAGCTGCTTATTCTATGGAAAAAGAGGAATGTTTTCTGACTGACTTTTCCCTCCAAGCTCTTTACAGGTTCCGGAGACATGAGGGGACAAGTCGATTGGAGGAAAGCTTGGAAATGGTGTGTGTGTGTGTGTGTGTGTGTGTGTGTGTGTGTGTGTGTGTGTGTGTGTGTGTGTGTGTGTGTGTGTTTATTCAGAACAAGTTAAAACTTGGTAAGAGAAGGCGTCCAGATTTAAAGAACAGATTTTTACTACCTTCCAGATTTATATTTGCCACTGTTTATTTACCACTTTTTCTCCTCCAGAATTCACTGCTGCCAAAACAAAACAGAAAAACAAAATATGCAGGGTGATAATCATGGCTGCTAGATATGTTTGGACTGAAATAACTTGATCACCATTAATATGATGCAAACATTGATTTCATAACAACATTTATTACTGTTTCATTATCATCTCAATTATTTGACATGAGCAGAGGATTCATTATGAACCTTCAAAGGACCACCATGTATGATTTTGTGGCATCAAACAACCACTGCTTTCCTATTATGAATCAATGTGACTAAAGCCTTGCTAGTCTCTGATAGTGTAACCGATTAAGATTCTGTCTCTCATGCAGTTGGGGTTCAAATATGAGAAAGCAACTCTAGAAGTTAGTTGAGATGTTTACTTTCTTTGTCATTTTTTCCTGGTAAAGCAATCACTATGTTCATATTTTGTTTCTAGTCATAAATCAACATACTCAGTGCATGTAAAAAACGTTGTTTAGAAAAATTGGCCCCGGACCTGTTGTTTTTCTCAGTTTTTGGCCTGCACTGTTTTTGGTCATTTCCTCAACTTTTCTGGAAAAACTGTGCTTTTTTCATGCTTTCCTTTTATGAATCCCTGTGACTAAAGCCTACCTAGTGTCTCATGGTATAACAGATAAGAATTCTATCTCTCATGCTGTGGGTTGTGGTTCAAATCCCAGAGAAAGCAACTCTAGAAGTTGGGTGAGATACTGTGAGTACTTTCTTTGTCCTTGTTTTTCTGGTGAAGCAATCACTATTTTTGTATTCATTTTTCCCTTTTTGTGGATAATTTATGTTTCTAGTCACAAATCAACATGTTCAGTGCATAAAAAAACATAGTTTAGGA
>JAVQJX010103270.1:0-10089 GCA_036025115.1 Ambassis agassizii | reverse complement strand
TATTTAAGTGGTGTTACTGTACCAAAATATTAAATTTACTTAATGTAGTACTTACAAATTGCCAGCATTGACTGCATAAAAGAAACATCTGGACCCTCTGGTTTTAAGTTTTACACAATGTGTCAAAAAGGACATATAGTTGCTTGTGCGTAGTGCTTTACAGCTATGACAATATGATCTTAAGTGTGCAATATATATCGCTAATCCCCAGTGTGTTCCAGTCTGCTTCATGACGTAATCCACACTTAATCAGTTCAGGCAGCTTCCCTGCACGGAGGAAGAAGTGTGTTTGCAAACGTCTCTGCAATGTCAACAAATAGTTTTACTGGGTTAAGACCAGATGGGAAGCAAATCAAAGCGTGTGGCCTCCTCTCCTCAGTAATCACACCGAACATTTACAACCTCAGCTCCTCACAGAGGGAGCCAGAGTCTGAGAAGCTAAACACGTTGGTTCATTACAAGGCGCTCCAGTTGGATCAGATCAGGCACTGCAGAAGGAATGAGGGAGAGAGATCTTTTGTTCTGACTCTAGCTAAAGTTTTTTTTCTTCTTTTTCTTTCTCATACTTAGATTCATGCGGGTCATACCACATTACCTGCTGACTCATACTGGATGTCAGAAATCCTCAAAGTGGGGTCCAGAGACCCACAGGGTGCTTCAGGGACATTAAGCACGTCCCAAGCATAGAATTTTATTTCATAATTTATTGAGTCACATAATGATGTCACATGATGACTCACAAACTGTTCAATCCAAGTCTGGATTTTTTTCGGGGCATTCTGTGCACATAATGTTTACTTAAAGATAGTATAATGAAACGAAATTCTTGGCATGTAAAACCAAAGCAATGAGCTCACATACACAAAATGCTGCTTTTCATGCCAACTATAGAGGGGGTCATGAGTCTGTGGGTTTGTGCAAAGTGGGAAATCACTGAATGAGTCATACATTAATCAGTGTATTCAATAAGTTTCCCCTTGAGTACAACTTCATTTTAGTGGGATGATTTCACTTTCTTTTTTTATCCACTCAGAATATTTGGGTTGAAAATATGCCACCACACAAGCACCAACAGCTGGGATCAACACTCTCCATTTTTAATAATCTCAGATGACTAATGACAGAAGCAGATACCTCTGACCTGTGTGTTGTACTGACCCCAGCAGACATCAATAAAACCCAACGGGTGGAAGAATGAGAGATGGAAACATGTTGCAGTAAAAAAAAAGCCCCCTCCTCTCCATCTTTTAACTCTCAAGGCTTCTCCACACACACACACTTATGCACACCCTGTTGACGGTAAGCAGGAGGGTGGATTGTCAAAGTGTTTGCAAGGGTCTGTCCGTGACACACACACACTTGCTATCTGGTGTGGAATGTTTGCTCTGTTGGGGTCCAGTTACAGGGGGTTGGGTGGTGGTCCTCCGTCTGTCTCGTCCTACCATAGAGCACAATACAATAGAACAGAATTGTAAAAGTAAAGATGTAAGAAAACGGTGATCATGCCAACATTAAACTGATGCATGTCAGTTTAGAACTAAAATCAATATCTGCCTACCTATAGGCAGTCACGCTTTCTTTCCTGCTGTTATAGTCAAACACTTACACTGTATATTATTGAGTTACTTAATTCGCTGGCATAAATGAAAACAATTCTGAAATGTTACTAAATGCAGTTATTCTCACCACCACTCATCCATGCTTCCAGTTTCCTGTTTCCTTGATTAAAAAAAAAAAAACATGACTCAAATGACTGCGACTTGACAAGATTTTATCAATTAAAATCATTAAATTCAGATTTATTTGTTTATTTACTTTTTATATATTTATTGCTGATTTTATTTATTCATTTCTATTCCATTTTTCCCTTCTATTGTGTTTGTTTCAATATTTATTTGTTCACTGTTTTTACTTATCTGTGTATTTATTTGTTTGTGTACTCACTTTTTATTTATTTGATTTTTGACTATTTGTGTGCTGCTTTAAAATATAGTCAGAAATATGGAGTGTTTTCAGACTGATTCAACCAGGGAAAGAGCAGTCCGTTTACACAGTGTCAGGATATTAGACTACCCAGTCTGCCTCCATTTATCCCCTCCCCTCACATTTACTACTCTTTCCCTGTTAGCTCTCTACCTCCACCCTCCTCCTCCTCCTCCTCTTCCCTTTCTCCTCCCTCCTCCGGGTCAGAGGAGAGGAGTGATCAACCTGAGAGCTTAAACAAACCAGAGTGCCGGCCGTGCAGAGCAGAGCTCGCGCACACTCGCACTTATTCATACAGCTGTTGAGTGTTGAAGAAACCCTGGTGAGCTGCACGGGAGAGCAACGCTGAGGTAGGCTGGCTGCAGTTGTGAGTAAAGATTACCTCACTGTTTTTCATATTATTCATACATATATTTATGTCTTTCCTATAACTTAAAAATGCACTTCTCTTAGGTATTAATGTCGTTTGAAGTGTTAAATATTTTCTTTCAGTGATGCCATTTCTAATTCTTACTTGCAGAAAAGCCTTTTTAACCTGACTTCAGTGGATAAGAGTTGACTGTCTTGTCTCCTTTGTACTGTCAGACGGAGCAGTGCCTGAAAAGCAGAGCTTACTGAAGAAGACAGCCCGACATCATATCTGAGGACAGAAAAAGCCTGAAGGGAGTGGGGATAACACAGACCAGACCTTTGCCCCCCCTCCTGCAGACTTTCACCTACCAAATCCTTGTCCATCATTCCCCACCCCCTCCGGCCAAACCGTCAGCACACCGACTGAAGCAACACATTGTCCAGTGACCTGCAGCTCTCACTCACAGGCTGAGAGATCGTCTGGCCCGTTCCCACAGGGTCACTACTGGCAGCTGCTGTGCTGATGGAAGCACCAACCCTGGCTGAGATGGGAGACCTGTGTCATCCCAGATCTTCCTCCCCAGAGGGGGAGACCGTGTGTGCAGCTTTAGCCCGTTATGAGAACACTCTCCGGGATGCTATTAGGGAGATCCATGTGGACGTCAGCAATTTTAAACTGGGCATGGAGCATCGTCTGGAGGAGACGGCCAACCTGAGCGGGCCCCTGGGACGAGCCGTGGCACAGCTCCAGCAGGAGAACCGGCAGCTCAGGAGTCAGCTGGAGGCTCTCACCCGACAGGTGGAGCTGCTGAGTGGCCTCACGTGTGACAGGAGCACTTTGCTGAACAACAACCACAACCAGAACCACAAGAATCACCTCAATGACATTCAGGAAAACCACCATGAGATAAAAGAGGTGATCTATGGAAAGGGCGAGGCTCACGCTCAGACCCAGGGTCACCTCCACATTCAGACCAACACTTTTGGGAGCCAAGCGCAGACCTACAGCAGCAGTCAGTCCAGCCCCGCGTCTCCCCCCGTCACATTCTCATCCTCCCCCAGCTCCAGTAGTCCCCCTGTTGGCGCCAGAATTTCCTCCATGGTGACGAGCCCAGGTTCCAGCAGCAGCCCCTCCGTCACCCGCTTCTCGAGCCGAGCCACTTTTGCAGTTTCCAGCAAGACAAATGTAAGTAAATGAAAGTTACCCTTCACAACACATATTTGTTACATTTCTATCAACCTTTCTTAAGCAACGTTTAGCTTTTATCCACAGCCTTTAGTTACCCTAGTACCTACTTCCAACCACTTGTTTTCACTCAGTAAAAGTGTACAGTACATAACTGTTAGTCCTAAACTTGGGGTTTGTCCAACAACCAGAAGGTTATCAGTTCGAATCCCGCTCTTGCCGAGCTGTTTAGTCCTTGGTACTTTGTCCACTTTCCCTATGATTGCATATGAATGAATCAGTGGTGGTCGGGGAGGCCATAGGCGCACACTGACAGCCACGTCTCCGTCAGTCTCCACCATGTTCCACCACACCAAACTCATTTTCCATTACTTTTTGAGGCTAAGCTAAGCTAGATTAGCCAAGGGCTAGCTCACATTTTCAATAGATTCTTTGCTTTATTGCTGGACATTTAAACTGTCTATGCCTACGTTACTTTTTCTTGCTTGTTTTTAGCAGTCTAGTAACCATTTAGCTGCTTAGCCAGCTTGTTCTTTGGCTACATGTTACAATGTAATTCCAGCGTATTAGCTTGTCTTAAAATTTAGAAAACTCCTAAATATCCGCTTTCTTTCCAACATCTTTCTTTTATGGAAACTGAAGAATATATATTTTTTTTTGCCAGGAGCTGGGATATGATTATTCTAACCAATCCTCCAAAGTTCATGATTTGTACATGGATAAAACTGAATATTCACAGGAAGAAAGATATGATCTAGTTTTGATGGCAGACTGAAACGGACTGTTGAGTTGTGTCTGTTGCCTGATGTGTCATGAGGCTGTGTGTGTGTCACTGCTGTTGCACAATAGCTCACCGCCAAGATGCTTAAAGATTTATGAAGTACAGTAACATGAGTCGGGCAGGCTTCTGGGAGGTGAGGTTAGTGTGGCTGTGCGGTTTTTCAGACTTGAACCAAATATGTGAAATCAGCGTTGTGGTTGTTGTCATTGTTGCAGCTGTCCTGTTTAAATCCTATTAGTCACCTGAATAACTACTGCTTCTGGTCTTGAGAAAGTTGGGGCAATGCTAAGAAACCAAGCTTGTTGTAGAGCTAACATTTCAAACTGGTGTCTGTTCCATCATAGTTCATAACTGCACCATTGGTCTTGGTGTGAGTGTTTTATTACTCTGTGGGATGTTGTTCCTGAAAATATGTCCTCATACAGTGATTGTCCCTGTAGTTGGTTTTGTTTTTCCCTCTTGGCTTGTTTTTCTTGTAATGAAACAAAAACCAGAATCTCCTGGCTTTTATCCCTCTTGTGGTTTCTGCATTGTTAAGACAGTTGATGATGAGCATGCCTTTTTCCCTAGGCTTCTCTTCTTCACATATTTATGGGTCCATCTTTCTAAATGTTTAGATAAACAAGAAACTTGACACCAGCTGAAGACAATCATTCCTGGGTGATTGAGGGGGGTTCTGATCCGAGTGGAATTTCTGATCTCGTAATAACAAAAATGAATGCAAATTTTCAACACTGGGAGCACCGAATCTGTGGACAATACTCGTTGACTGTAAGACAACGCTTGCGTGACGTCACCCACAGGTTTCTGAAGAGCTGTTTGGAAGCTCGGTGGGAGGCTCCTCCGACCGTCGCCACGTTTTCAACATCACGGTCTGGCAAATCTTCAAATACAGGCAAACAGGGCGAGCCTGAGTGTAGCTGAGGTGGGCGGGCTGTCGCCGAAGCAGGAAGCTAGTGATACGACAATCGCCTGTCAGTCAAAGCGGTCACACCCGTAACTATGTGAGTTATAAAAAGAGACATCACAAGTACATTTGATACTAAAAGGATACCTATCAATTGAGACCTGAATGATACCAGAATGTAAAACATGTTTATTTATGCTGTAAAGTTGGAGATTTTAACATGGGAGTCTATGGGAAATGACTCGATTTTGGAGCCAGGCCCTAGAGGCTGCAGGAGGAACTACAAGTTTTAACCCTTCCACATGGGCTTCAAGTCTGAACACTGGAGGATGCTGCTTGACTTTACTACAGATTTATCAGCTTCACATCTACAATGTGGCCTCTGACTTTAACAGAGGGAAGCCACTCACTGGTCTTTCTTTCCAGAAGATTCTCTATGATTCATACTGATGGTTGTGTGTGGAAGTCCTATCAGTCAGCAGTGTGTTGATGAACATCTGTGCCACATGTCTGTAGCTAGAAACATACGATCCTCTTTGAAACACTTCCTACTAATAAAGGTGGTATGCTCTTCTTACTTTGTTTTAGTATCAATTGCAGGCTTCCCTACAGCATTTAGCCCAGCAGTGTCCCCAAATGTTATCATTTGATCTGTAGTGTCTACAGTCAGAAAGATATTTCCCAGATTTGACCTGCATGGGAAACAAGCCAGGGGAAAAAAAACAACAATCGCTGACTGTGCTGATTGGGACAGATGATTCTAAATTGTTCATGCACATTAACAGACACGAAGTGAGGAGAAATGACAGAACATGCAAGAAAATTCTCAATATGAGCAACCTAATTTCAGACACTGATGGACAGTTAAACCTGTAAGAAGTATTTTCTGCTGATGGGGCTGCATGTAGTACTTTTTCCACAGATATTTTAGTTTAATGAATTTAATTGTACCACCTTTATCTGTAGGCACCGTTTCAACAGGGGTTTACTTGCATAAAGATGTCAAAAAATCCAGTTTCTATTTGAAGTACTTATTTTTTTTCCACCTGACTCTACCTGTAGTGTATCCACAAATCGTGTTATAGTATATTTACACATACATGTAAAATGCATGCACACGCATGCACACATTATGCAAATTGCCTTTTCCTCCTGTATCTGTAATTACCGAACTATGTGGTGGATACAACTGAGGAATGTTATCTGCTGTGAAATCATGTGGTGAGAGCTAAACAGCACAAGGGCACCTTTGTTTCTGTGTGTCTCTGCGGTGGGAGATCCCCCGCTGTCAGCCAAACACACGGCTGCAGAAACACACCGATGAGAGAATACGGTGAAATAACGCACGTGCGCACAAAGGTCCCGCTGTGCGTCTCCGCTCCGAGGTGTCCTAATTGACTTCTTAAGACACAGCGTTGTTTGAAATCATAATTGCAGCTCAATCCCCGTGCCACATCCTCACCTGCCTGTCAGACAGAGATGAGGACATAAAGTTCAGGTGGCTGTTCGAACAGGCCTGTCACACACAAACACTGCAGGCATTCTTAACGGCTCAAGCTGAAGCTATCTGTGCCAGAGAGATGTGTATAGGCGTGTCTGTCTTCAGCCCGCTTTCCAGCTGTTACTGTGCACCGTCACTGTGACCTGCCAAGCCGTCACCAGAGCACGCACATCTCCCCAAACACACCTGCACGCATCACATCAGCAGGATCTCCTTCACATGGGAGGACACACCTGCACCGAACACCGTGTGAATTATGAACCGCCGCGTCCTCCCCTCAGCTCCTCAGACGAGAAGCAGCCGAAATATGCAACTCTCATTTTTATTGACTCTGGAGAAGTTTATTCCCCTTCATTTTTTTTCTCCTCACAGTAGATAAATATTGCAAAATACCCAAAATCCTTGTCATAATTTGTCGCACTTCTCTGACTCACTACGGCAGAATTCTCATAAAAATACTTGAATGGAAACCCAGCTGTGTGTGTAGTAGTGTGTGCTTCCATCTGGAAGGTTTTTGAGGTTTGTAAAGAGGCAGCTGTGCGGCTCTTTTCTATCCTCTAATGGTTCTGGGCAACAGGAATTAGCCGAGATTAGGATTAGGACAAAGAGCTAATCCCTCTCAACAATGCCCCCTCTTCCTCTTCTGTTTCTAACCCCCTATTCCACACACACACGCACACACATTTTCTGTCAGTCTGTGGACAACACTGCTGTTGCCAATTACAGTGCCAAAACACCCGTCTCAATGGGCCATTGTGTGGGTCCCTGTGCTTCATTGGGAGTACATTGAGGGAGGAAGGATTACAGAATCAATCCACTAACTCCTTTTCCCTTTCCCTTCCTGTTATGCCATCCTTATCATGTGACTCAAGAATGAATTGTAGCTACACTGATAAACAGGTGTTACCAGTGTGATTGTGTCACTACTACAGTCACATTTGAGTTCAGTTCTGAGCTTCACTTAAGCAAAGATCATGCAAAAAAACTGATCAGATTAGAACAGGAGGGTCAGGGGTTTATGTGGCGTTCAGCACACAGGGACAGGGTTGATTTATGGCTCAGTATATGCTTGCATCACATGTTACGTAAGGGCTCATTTGTTAAGATGGAAAAGCTGAGTTTTGGGTGCAGCTGTACGTAGATGTGTTTTCTTTACATGCTGAAGGGTTGTGTTGATGTCAGTCAAAGATTGAGCATCAACCATTACCAGGTGACATTTGTGGCATTTTTTTTTGTGAAACAGTCTGGTAAGCTCAAAGGCTTTTATTGGTGGTGGCAGACAGTGGAAGGAATGAAAGGGAAAATTATTTTAATAGATTCTAGCAGGAAGCAACAGGATTTATGGGGAATGTGGTTTTAATTTGGGGGAACATCTGCACTTTCACTACTGATGCTGTGAGACAGAAGCTACCCATTGTTTAGACCATCACTGCTTATTTACAGCAGTTATACCATGCTATTAAAGTTTGTTTCTGTAATATGAACAAGATTTCAAAACTCGCAATCTTACCCTCCCCCCCATCCGCCGTTCCTCCCTGTGCACCCATTAGCTCCATCTCCCACTAACATTACACAACTCCACCTTGATGCTATCCGTTTCTTATCTTTACACACTACGAGCAGCAGACCACTGTAACAATTTAGCCTGCGGTGTTTTTACTTAAGTCACAGTCTGAGAATAAGCTGATGGATAGATTGTATGTTCAGGGCACTTGAATGTACTGATCCCAGGCCAAACGGAATTACTCTGCGATTACATGCACAGAGGCCCCTTTTAACAATAGTAGACGAAGCTACAACAGTGTGATCGCTGCCATGCATGCACACACATACAGTACATGTTCTGCACGTGTGCAGGGTTTGCAAGCTGTGACCGGTTGGATGTCATATATCTGGATTCTGTAATCTGGAGCTGGTCGGTGTTGTTTTGAAATATTATGTCATGGTGCCATGCACTGAATGGTGCAGTGTATACTTTCTCTCACTCGCAGTGTTGAACTTATTGGATATACCTCAGAATCTGAAGAATGGAGATAGTTTGGCACAGTGTGTCTTATACAAGGAGAATACTCCATGTATGTTTTTATGCTGTTTGTGCAAGAGTTAATTTCTGTAGGGGAAAAAAAGTGTGATTGCTGTTGCTGCATACTATAAGTCCTCTACCGCTTTACAAGCTGTGCCCCATGTAGTAGCTCCACAAAATGGTATGGGAACAACCTAAAGAAGGAGGGTTTGGATGGCCATGAGAAGATCGACCTTTTCAGCTATTTATGTTTGTGTGTTGAATCTACACTACACTCCATAAAGTGTACTATTAGCTGCAAGTGCTAAACTGAAGAAATTATGTTGTATTTGGAGTTAATAATTGACGACAAAGCAAATTGTCACATCTCATACAGGTTTTTTGCCATCAGTTCCATGTTTTTAAGTGGTAAGCGCAGAATATCGCCCCGTTTAGCTCATTTCTTACATCCTCCTTCTTCTCTCCTCTGCAGTAATTTGTCCTCTTTTCCTCCAATTAACACAGCACCTTCACCAACACTGTTGATAATGCCCTCAACAGAGTTGATTGTTTTTTGAGTGGAGCAAGTAGTGAGCAATAAGCAGGTTTGTCTAACCAGTCACTCAGCCGATGAATAGGCCAGAGACAGCTGACTCTAATCAGCTAATCAAGCACACATCCAGAGCTCTGCTTAAACCAACGTCACGCTTAATTACTTCACGCACTGCTCCCTATTTAAACTGTCATAGACGGAGAAGACGTGGATGTGTGTGTGAGGCCAAATCCATGCACTGGTGTATTAGTTATTTTTTCTCCTTGCACTGTGACATTTACCTGCTCGCTATGGGAATCCTCAGACTGAGCCTTTCCTCTGTCCATCCATGCACTGTTTGCTGTCTCTGTGGTCCCTTCTTCACTATGTTGCCCCTCCCCCATTGGCTGCACTTTAAGTCTAGATTCTTGGCACCCACTGCCCCTTTTGTAACTATTAATACAGTTGTGAGAGACAGAAAAACGGAGCTCCAGTTATTCCAATGTATGCACTGGATTTGAATCCAAAAGCTGATTTATACTTTATGAAATCATCTCTTCACCGTCTGCTTTGTCTGAGTTGCGTTGCTAACTGCCTGTCATGATTATTTTATGTTATAATAATCATAGAGACATCCTATAAGTAGTTGCTGTATAGTAGAAGAAGAAGACAGGGACTGGTGCAGAAAAAAAAATAAAATAAAAAAAGAGGCATGGCTGAAAAGGAACCAAGTGTGTGTGTGTGTGTGTGTGTGTGTGTGTGTGTGTGTGTGTGTGTGTGTGTGTGTGTGTGTGTGTGTGTGTGTGTGTGTGTGTGTGTGTGTGTGTGTGTGTGTGTGTGTGTGTG